>JAODAL010015832.1:0-82574 GCA_025379985.1 Phyllomedusa bahiana
GGGGGAGTTTGTGGGGGCCAGTAAACCATCTGCAAAAGGATGATAAAGTTAAAAGGTCTGGGTAGCAGGGCTGACAAACAGCCGGTGGAGACCCCTGCAACTCCAAGCCAAGGACCTAGTCGCCAATTCTCTTATAGCCACAAACATTCTCTGCAGCCTACAGAGCAACCAACAGATCAGAAACTAATTATAGACCTGGGTGGTGATGAACCAGAATTGATAGAGACAGTAAAAGAGAAAGAGCAAAGAAAAATGATGACCTCAAGCCAGATGCCTGAACAATTGATGCCCGTTGCAGAGTCAAAGTCCTTCCCACGAGTCATTTTCTGAGACAAAGGACTGACGATGATTGAGGGAAAAGACATGAAAAACCCGGGGGTTTAAAAAAGGTTAAAGGATCAGGTCCAAGGAGGAAAAACAGTGGTTGTAGTTCTGATGAAAGTGTGCTCCGTGTAGGGAGGGGGTGTCTTTCTGATTCTATCTTTGCGACATGTAAAATTGAAGACTGTGACCCCTCTGCTAAGGAAAAGCTGGTGTCCCAAGTCATCGAGGATCCTAACGACCACAAGATGGAGCAAAAACCTCCATGATTAAACATGAGATTTATAAAGAGTCCTGTCAGAAAAGCTGCTTTATTCGATTACTTGAAAACTGAATTCTGGCATTTGTTTTGTTAATGAGTGTGAATTCAGAATGGGAAAACAAGGACATTGAAGTCCATAGACCCTTTTGTGTGATCTAGCATAGTGCTGGAGTGGCCTGTTCTGCACAGGACATGAGTTTGACATCAAAACTATGACAGAGATCATGCTCGGCAGAGCAATTTTAATGACTGTATTTTAATAGATAATCTTTTTAAGTTCTTAATTTATAAGTGTCTCCCAACAAAAATGTAAACTTCAGAACTATTTGACATGCTGCTATTATTCTGTGTTGGTTTCTTCCCTTTTTTATTGGTGGTGACTTTAACTGTATCTTACCTGGAGAAACCTGACAAGGAGGTGATCCTAATAGGAAAAATTATAAAATCTCATGTTAAAAAATTTATATCTGATTTTAACTTGAAGGAAGGGAGATATGTGGTTCAGAGATAGAGTGAACTCCAAGATAGACTTCTTTTTTATATCAGAAAGTTTTAAGGCTATCAATTTTAAACTTTGTAATAATGCATTTTCTGACCATATACTGCTACATGTTGAACTCAAGGATGAGGTGAAATTCAAAAGAGGTCAATGTCGACTTAACACCTCCCTGTTGAGTGATCCTGCTATTAAACAAGAATTAATTCAGGTGCATCAGTATTGGAGGCAAAGTAAGAAGCCTCAAGTGTCTATGTCATTTTGGTGGGAAGCTGTAAAAGAAAAAAAAGAAAAAACATCTTCATAAAGATTGGTAGGAGGGTGGCAAGGAAAAAGAAATAATTATATATGATTTTAAACACAAATTTACAAACATTAATCAAATTAAAAGAAATAGGGGTGGATATAGACTCTATCACAGTTAAAATTAAAATTTGTCTTCAACAAAAGAAAAGAGATAATTTTTTAATCCCAAGTCCAACATTTGGAGGAGGGAGAGAAGTGCTCTAGATTTTTCTTTTAAAAAGTAGTAGAAAAGAAAAGCCTAATATTAGACAATGAGGGGGAAACATCTATTGATGGTATTTTAAGCTTTTAATTACCAGTGATACAGCTAACCAAATATGTTCGCAGAAGTGCCTGCAAGCATACTTGAAAATCTGAAATAACATTTACTAAAAAGCAGCGACCAAAATTAAGGCCTCCCCAAGTCTCAAAGGGAAATCTGAAAGCCACATAATAATATATACGTTAAAGAGAACCTGTCACACAGATTATGTGTCCCCTTGCTGAGTACAGCACAAGCTAGTGTCAGACATGCTGTTTCCAGCACTGTGTCCCTCATTTGTAAGATGCTTGTAGTTTTAGAGTATTTAGTGCTGAAATCTGCAGTTTTCAGCCAGAAAAGAGTCAGAGTCAGTTTTTTCAAACCCCGCCCACCTGAGACTAGCCCCACCCACCTCCACTGATAAACCTATTACTTTGAATAAGTAGAAACATGTGAATAACTGTCAGTGGGTGGGTCTAGCCTTTGGTGGTAGGGACTAATATTTTCTCATGAATAAGATTTGAGCATTAAATACTCGAAAACTACAGCGCTGGAAACAGCAGATCTGACACTAGCTTGTGCTGTCCTCAGCAATGGGGGCATAATCTATGGGACAGGTTCCCTTTAAGAGGCTATACATTATCTTATACTCCAACAGACATAAATACAGTAGGATCTAATATGATACAATACCACGTATATCAGTGTATATGTAGTTGATATAATGACTACAAATCTATGAATACAAATCTAATTTGGTTTTGGGACTATCCATCTAACCTTCCTGCTTGGGATGATGGAAAATATGATTAAGTCCATGAGAAAATTACATATAAGAGATATATATATATGCTGCTATCAACTGAAAAGGGAAGGAAGTTCCTCAATCTGTTAAAGGGTACTTTTATGGGGCAGTTTGTGGAAGAACCCACTAGAAGTGATGCACTGTTGGATCTGGTCATTTCTAACAAAGCAAACTTGTCGGAGCAGTCACGGTTTCTGAAAAATCGTGGTAACAGTGGTACCACAAAATAATTCATTTAAGTGTAAACTGGAAAAAAGAAAAACAGAGCGGGAAGGCAAAAACATTTCATTTTAAAAGGGCCAAATTTTTCCTTATTGAGGGATGCAATACAGACCGTAGACTGGGAGCAGCTATTAGCAAATAGTGATACAGAAGCCAAATGGGGGGAGCGTAAATATACTTGGGAGAAATTTTATTGAAAAATATATTCCACTGTGTAACAAGTAGAGATGGCGAAATTGGATTCTAATGAAGTGAATTCGTTTTAGAATTTCAGAAAACTTCGTCGGAACGAAGTCGAAGTTTGGGGGACCTTCGGGTGAACCGGAAGTGGGTCTTTTTGATTGATAAAATGGCTGGAGCACATGAGTTACATGGGGCAAAGAACTCAGGGAGGAACGCAGGGCATAGCCTGCATGACATGGAGAGGGAAGCCAATCAGAGACCGGCGGGATTCTGTGACGTTACCCACCCGCACTATTAATCCGGGCCAGACGGTCTGGGAGCTCATAGCACTCTCCCTGTACTGATAGGGAAGGTGCAGCCGGCGACTTGCTAAAGATAACTCTTACTAAAGAACTCATTTTTATACAGCGATTTTTGGGGGTGTCACCAGCTTGTCTCAGAGACTGCTTTCTCTTAACGTTCTTTTCTGATTATGTGGGGTATTGGATCGGAATCCAGTGTGCGACCAGTGCCTGCTGCCATATACATTCAAATGCTATCTGCTCACAGCAACATTGAATATCCAAGGGTTATCTAAGGCCGTTCCTTTGTATTCATTTAAAGAAACAGCGTTTTTACAAAACAAATACCACTCATTTTTGGCTCTAAAACTTTTGTGCAATTACATCCGGGGGTTTAATTAAGTTTTTCTGCTGGTGGGATAAAAAACCCGTTTTTTTCACCGCCAAAAAAAAAATTTTTAGTAGAAAATTTCACAAGCAAGGTAATTAAAATTTTTTTCTCTTGTTGGTAGCTAAAAAACACGCTAAAAAGCTGTAGTTTTTGTTTCCAATTTTTTTTGCGCAAATTTTCATCCGGGTTTTAAAAAGTTTCTGCAGTTTTTTCAGAAAAAAAACTTTGTTTTCACCGCCACAGAAGAAATTCTGTAGCATTTTTCAAAACCGAAGGTTAATTAAGCCTGTTTGTGCTTTTATATTCTAAAATACAAATTTTTAAAAAGGACATACAAGTCAATTTTTCCGCCCATTTGTGGAGCAATTTTTAATCCAAGGTTTTCCCAACTTGTTGGGGGCATTTTGGGGTCAAATACAGGGTGTGTTTTACAAAACAATACTTCATCAAACAGGGCTTTAAATTTTTAAAAAAACAGTATGTCAGACAGAAGGTGGCAGGGTCTTCACCGCGAGTGGGATGGGACAAAAATTCCTGGGCAGGCCCCAGGTCCAGCCGCCAGGGGACGTCCAGCAGGGGTCATTGGTAGGCCACAACGCCGCCATCTAGCGGCCGTGTTTGTTAGCAACCCAAGGGGTTTTTGATTTGGGTTTACTAGGGCATCCACTTTCCCCCCAAGACATCTGACAACCCCCCCCAAGAATCGGTGGGGAAATCGACACAACCCCTTTTGTTGGCATGCCCGGGAGCGTCAGCGCCCTCACCTGTTTCACCCCCGCCCTTCCCATCCGGTTCCCTCACCAAGATCTACTATTTGGGGGCTGGCTAGCGCCACTATATAGCAAGATGAACAATTTTAGGGGCATCAGGCTCTTGCACGAAAAAGGGGGCCCAAACCCTCTTCTTTCGTAAGGGAAAATAAATGTGGGGAAATTGGGATGGGAGGTCATTTTTTGAGGGGGCAGCCTCTGCATACCAAGACCGGTGATGAGGACAGCAGTGACGTGAAACACAAATAGATGATGATGTAGCCGACCGCACTTGGGAGCCGGGTGAGGCAAGGGCATCATCATCTTCAGGAGAAGAGGGTGACAGCTGCGCGTCAGGGCAGCAGCGCAGCCAGCAAGTGGGTCGTGGTGGCCGGAGTCAGCAGATAAGCTAGCAGTGTGAGGTCGGAGCCAAGCGGCCACGGTAAAAAACCCGCTTCGCAGGTCCAAAAAGTAGCAGCTCAGGTGTCTCAGCTAGGCAGCGGCGGGCAGTATTGCACTCAGTGCGGAGCGTTGGTGTAAAATCCCGATCTCGGGCGGTGTGGCAGTTCTTTGCAAAGACACCGGATGAGCCGACTATGGGTACATGTAGAATCAGTAGGCAGAAAGCGACGCGTGGCATGGAGCTAACGTTTTGGCACCACTGCCCTGCGTTAAAACATGCAGCTCACCATCCGTGGCCTGGGCGAAACGGGGCTCAGATGTGGTGGTTTCCATCCTGCCGCCCGCAGCAACAGCAGCAGCAGCAGCGCCCAGTGCACGCATGCCATTTGCTGCCAGTCAAGGCTCCACCACCTCTGCAGAAGGAGTTGTTTCTCTTTGACATCATCTCCCGGACCAGATCTCTGCTCCTCGCTAATCATGGCGCCAGCAGTCGCTCAGCGAGGCGATTGCAAGAGACAACAGTATCCGTCCAACCATCCAAAGGTGCAGCAGTTGGACCGTTGCTCCTAGTCCAATTGTTGTACCTCGCAGCCCCCTCTGTTTCCAAACGGTGGACTCTGCACCATTCAAGACTGAATTGTCTGTGCCAAGCCGAGATGGAAGAGTTCCAAGCCGTATTTTCTTTTCCAAAAAGCAGTACCAGCAATTCATAAATATGTAGAACAGAAATGGGGCCAGTCCTTGAGCTTATCGGATTGTTCCAGGTTCACGGCAACGCGGACGACTGAGCTGTAACTACGGTCATGCCAGTACATGTCCTTCTAACGGCCCACTGGGTGAATGTGCTTCCCCTTCCCAGGCACACCAACTACTTGGACAGGAGACGCCGCTTAACTCCTCCACGTTGTCAAAAACCTGGCGGCACCAGCCAAATGTCCCCTCCTCCACCGCCTCCTCCCACCACCATCATCAGCCTCCACAACTACTGCATCATCATAACCACATTATGTCGGGTCACAGCGGTGTCACAGCAGCTTTGGCCGTGCCTCGCGAACGAAGTCACACAGGGGAGGCAACAGCCCCGGCTTCATGCAGCAAGAAATCGATGTGTGGCTTCTCCGCGCCACCTGCAAATCGGAACCTTGATGTTATCAAAAATCTGGTTTGAGAAGGTTCCCGAAGGTCCTTCCAACGATCTTCAGAAGATTCTGAAAAATGGCCAGGAAACTGTGCATCGTGGGGGGGCACTTCATCATTTCCAACAAAGCCAGAACACCCTCATCGAATTGCATCGCAGAAAACGGCTCCCCCAAAACACTCTGATATGCGATGTTTTCCACCCGTTGGAATTTCACCGCCACAGTTGGACCAGACGGTATGAACAGAGAAAGGCCATTAACGATTTTGTGATGATCTACGGAACAGGAGTACTCACCCTGTGTAACTTTGATATCAGCCATGTGGCGCCATGCGTAACACCTGCCGTTTGTTGAGAGCCATTCGAGGAGGCCACGCTATTTGTCAGTCGCCAGACAACAGGATGAATAACTCATTCCACTGCTCATGTTCCTGAAGAGATGCTTAAAAGTCTGTCTGGCAGGGACTGGAGTATGTGGCGACTACATCTCAGCGCCACATGAGTCCGGTGGGGACTGAAATGGAGGAGGATGAGGGACATTGGAGCAGAAACATTGTCTGTGAAAATGAGTGATTTTCTTGTCTACCCCAGGTGACAAGAGAGGAGGGAGCAGGAGCAGCTGGAGAGGTAGATGGGAGATGAGAACGAGGCAAGATACCCGCAAGCACCCCGTGGCAGTATACAGTGGAGATGAGGCAGGGAGCCCCTCGGAGTCAATTGGTACAGATGGCCCGCACATGCTGATTGCCTAGCTAGTGAAAGCTGAATAGTCAGCATCCAGCAAGGGATGACTTCTGGCTCTCCACCCGATTGGACCCTCGCTACCGGTTCCAAAATGGGAGCCTTTTCCCCAGCTACTGAAGGGAGGACAAACTCAAATACTATAGGAAATCCTCGATCAGTGCCCGCTGCCTATGTGCGGCATTGTCCCTCCTCTGACAGGGTTACCGGGGGTTCTCACGCTCTACGTACTACTGCCGCGCTGCGGGGAATGGGGGGGGAGTAGGACAGTACCCAGCTCCATCACAGCAACCTAAGACTGGAGTCACTGATAGCAGCTTCCTTCACCCGCCTAGTGAGAGGGTAGTCGCCAGCAGCAGCAGCACAGCAGCAGGACCTGAGCGTCCTTGAATCAACAGGTGGTGGCCTACTTGGACAGCACTCGCCACCCCAGTTAGAGGGATCCTCGTACAACTTGGCAGCCAAAACTGGGATGTGTGCCGCAACTTGCCGATTTGCATGTGAGAAGCTGTCCTGCCGGCCAGTAGTGTTTGCCTCAGTAGTGGGTGTTCGTTCGACGGGCCATCTTTTGTAATCCCCGCCCAAGAGAACCCCTGTCCACGGGAAAATGTGGAACGACTGACCTTTGTCAAGATGAATCAGGCTTGATCGGACCAGGGAATTTCCACAACACCAATGCCTTAGGCGTCCAACTACATCAGCCATGACGCCTCACCCAAACTGTGATAAATGAGTCTGGGTTCAAACTACCTGTCCTCAGCCACTATTCCTGATGCCGCACCCGCCTGATGCCACCCTCTGCTGACAATATCTCCATCTGCCCACCAACCATGTTTACCAGGGACTGGTAGTGCCACCCACCACCCCACTAAGCGTCATTGGCCACACCTATGACCTCATGCTGCTGCTGCTGTTTGCGTGCCCGTGACATCCACACTGTGTCATTGATGCCACTCTGTGGCCAACTCCAGTTTTTTGCCCACCTCCAGAATTTCATTGTGCCCACTGTCTGACCTTCATGCGGCTGCTGGCCGGACCTCCACACTGGTCAATTGGTTTCCACTCTCAGACTCAGCTGTTGCTTCCTGCCCCCGTCACCTCCACTCTCTGTCCATTGTGCCACTCTATGGCCTACTCCCTTTTTTTTCCACCTCCCGAATAGTCATTAGTGCCACTGCCTGATCTCATGCTGCTGCTGCCTGTGCCCTCCACACTGTGATCATAGTGCCACTCGTGGCCCAACCCTGTTTTTTTTTTTTTTGCCACCTCCAGAAGGGGGGGGGGTCTTGTGCCGACTCGCCTGAACCTCATGCTGCTGGCTGCAGTGCCCTCCACACTGTGTCATTGTGCACTCTGTGGCCTACTCCTGTTTTTCCACCTTCAAGTCTTGGTGCCTCTGTCTGACCTCTTGCTGCTGCTGCCTTGACCTCCCCCACTGTGTCATTGTGCCACTCTGGGGCCTACTCCGTTTTTGCCTCCATCCTAATGATCATTATGCCACTGGGTCGAACCTCTGCTGCAGCTGCCGTGCCCTCCACACTGTGTCATTGTGGGCCACTCTGTGCCTACTCCGTTTTTGCCACCCTCCGGAATGTCCATTGTGGCCACAGTCCTGAACTCAGCTGCTGCTGTGGCTTGCTGCCGTAACCTCACACTGTGTCATTGTGCCACTCTTGGCCTATTACTGTTTTTGCCACCTCCAGAAGTTATTGTGCACTGTCTGACCTCAATGCTGCTGCTGCCGGTGACCACCACACTGTGTCATTATGCCACTTGTCTGACCTCAGCCTGCTGCTGCCCTGTCCCTCCACATCTACTTGTATGTGCCCACGTCTGTGTCCTACTCCTGTTTTGCCACCTCCAGAAATCCATTATGCCGCTGTCTGACCTCATGCTGCTGCTGCCGTGCCTCCACACTGTGTCATTGTGCCACTCTGTGTCCTATCCTGTTTTGCCACTCCAAATTCATTATCCACTGTCTACTCATGCTGCTGCTGCCGGCCCTCCACACTGTTCATTGTGCCACTCTCACTGTGGCCTACTCCTGTTTTATGCCACCTATTCCAAAATATCATTGCCACTGTCTGAACCACATGCTGCTGGAAGTGGCTGCTGCATAACCTCCACACTGTGTCATTGAGCCACTCTGTGGCCTATTACTGTTTTCCACCTCCAGAATGACATGTTGCCACTGTCCTGGCCTCATGCGCTGTAGCTGCCGCCGTCACCTCACACTCAGGGTCGGGCAGTCTGTCACTATTGTTGCCACCTGAGTCTCTCAGCTTGTTTTTTTCAGCTTTCCGCTGGCATGACTTTATCAGCAACATTCCCGATTCAGTTTTTGGTCAGTTTGCCCTCTAATGCCCAGAGAATTTTTTATAGTGAAGCGATTCAAGAGCGGCGGCAGTCATTGCGTGTCATACAAAAATCACACACATTGTAATGAAGACCAAACAATCAACTCCCCTCTGCATATTTAACACGGCACAACGCTCTTACAGCACTTCCTGCAGCTCTGTGCAGGCCTGGGAATAGCTGTTTTTTAACGCGATTCGTCCCAAAGTAATTCGGACCGAATTTATTTTTGTCCGGAAATTCGGCGAAGTGACCGAACCGAATTTTTGAGAAATTCGCCCATCTCTAGTAACAAGTATAGGCGACTTAAACTAAAACCAACATGGCTTCTACCTTCTGTTAAGAGGGCAATAAACAATAAAAAGGGTATTTAAAAAGTATAAGTCAGAGGGGTCGGCCTTAGCCTTTGAAAATTATAGAGAGCATAATAAAATCTGTAAAAAAGTGATAAAAGCAGCTAAAATTCTAAATGAAAGGCAGGTGGCCAAGGACAGCAAGACTAACCCAAGAAATTATTTAAGCATATAAATGCCAAAAAGCCAAAGTCAGAGCAAGTAGGACCCTTAAAAACCAGTGATGGGGAGCTGGTCACTGTTGACCAAGAGAAGGCAGAGGTACTAAATAGGTTCTTCAGCTCAGTATATATCTCAATGAGATAGTAGTTGATGGGGGTGGGCCAAGTGCAGATTTATGTGGTGCGAGTACTTTTAATACATCATCTGCTATAATTAATTGGCTCAGTGTAGAAAAAGTCATAGCCAAGTTAAATAAACTGAATGTGAGCAAGGCTCCAGGCCCTGGTGGCATTCACCCAAGAGTTCTTAAAGAGTTCAGCTCGGTTATCGGTGTGCCACTATACATGATATTTTGAGATTCCATGGTGACTGGTATAGTACCAGCAGACAGGCGCAAGGCAAATGTAGTTCCCACCTCCAAAAAGGTTCCAAGTCTTGCCCAGGTAATTATAGACCAGTAAGTTTAACATCTGTTGTGGGAAAAATGTTTGAGGGGCTCATAAGGGACTATATACAGGAGTATGTTGCCATAAACAATATTTTTAGTGATTGCCTGCATGGTTTTACTAAGGACAGAAACTGTCAGACCAATCTGATCTGTTTTTATGAAGAGATGAGTAGAAGTCTGGATAGCTGGGCAGCTGTGGATATTGTGTTTTTAGACCTTGCAAAGGCATTTGACACTGTCCCACATAATCGTTTGTTAGGTAAATTAGAATCCATGGGGTTAGAGATAACAGTGTGTAATTGGATTGAAAACTGGCTGCTGGATCATACTCAGAGATAGGGATGAGCAATTATAATCGACAAAGTTGAAACCGGCACGGTTTTTAGGTTGATCGGAAATTTCCGATCACGCGATAATTTAGGTGAGAATCTGCGCATAATCTATTACTATCGCGCCATTTTCGGCGCTTCCTGTAATTTTGGCGACCAGCAAAACAGCTTAGAGCATAGACCAGGATGAGCTTGGTGTGCGACGTCATGACTGTGATGTGTATGGTTGTCATTGGCTGGAAAAATCACATGACCTCGTTTTGCATAGAACAGCCCTTCCTGTTCAGCATCAGTCAGTGTGTCATAAGAGCAGGATGTGTGTTAGTTCTCTCCTCAATACAGCTCAGCTCAGAGACACAGTTCTCTTTGTTCACACAGACAACTATGCTTTTAGCTGTGAACATTAGAACATAGGTAGATTAGAGAATTTCAGTTCTTAGTTAGTTAGGCTAAGACTTTTAAAAAAACATCTAGCGCTGTACTGCCGTTTTGGAGGTGCGGGCAAACACAGACAGACAGGCAGGCTTTTAAAAGGAGAGTGTATATTGTGCAGCCCAGACTCTGCTTTGAACCTACAGTGAAATGGCTTTTTTTTACCCGTTTTTGGCCAGCACACCTCGCATCTGAGGTGAAATTTGTACCTTTTATTTTGTTGCAGCTCGGTTTTGTTCCCAAAAACCCCAAATTAAAATTAGGTTTCAAAAAATTTTTCTAGTAAAAGCTGTCTGTATTTCATAGGGGCAAAAAACCACCTTTTATTATCCGTTTGACAATTTAATAAGGGTGTTTTTTTACTTTGGCGCAGGCCAATTTTTTTTTCAAAAAACCCCCTTGTACTTTTATTTCGTTTCGAAATTTTTTTGTAAAATTTTGGTGTATTCCATGGTGCCAAAAAAAAAAAACCTTTTATTTTTCCCTACACAATTTTAAATTGGGTTTTTTCCCTTTTGGAAGCAGCACAGTTTTGTTCAAAGACCCACCTTGTTTCTTTCAATTTTGGATACGAAATTTTTTGTAACTGCTGTTGGGGGTTTTCATTTGGGGCCCAAAACCCCCCCTTTGTATTATCCGTACACCAAAATTTTAAATTTTTTGTTTTTTACTTTGGCGCAGGCCAAATTTTTTTTCAACGAAAACCCCTCTTGTACTTATATTAAAGGTTTCAGAAATTTTCTAGTAAATTCTGTTGTATTTCATTTGGCAAAAAACCCAAAACCCTTTTTTTGTCCGTTTCACAATTTTAAATTTGGGGTTTTTTACTTTGGCGCAGGATTTTTGTTCAAAGACCCACCCTTTTACTTACAATTTGGAAAACAGAAAATTTTTACTAACTGCTGTTGTATTTCATTGGGGCAAAACCCCCCTTTTATTATCCGTTCAAAAATTTTTTTTTGGTTGGGTTTTCACTTTGGCGCAAAGGGAAATTTTTGTTCCCAAAACCCATCTTGTATTTTATTACGACACCGGGAAAATTTTCCTTTGGAAATTTCTGTTGTATTTCATTGGTGCAAAAAACCACCTTTTATTTTTCCCCTATAACTTTAAAAAGCTGTATTGACTTTTTGGGTTTGCCCCAGTTTGTTTCAAAAAGCCACATTATCCACTTAAATTTGGAAAACAGAAATTTCTTTGTTACTCTTGGTGTATTTTTTTTGGTGCAAAAAAAAAACCCTTTGGGTTTTCCCGTTTTTAACTTTTTTTTAAAAGCTGTTTTGCACGTGGGGCGGCCCTTGTTTTTTTAAAAAGCCAAAATTGAAAGACAAATTTGATAGGTAAAATTTTCTAAACCCAAAAATTATGGGTTTTTCATTGCTGCAAAAAAAACGGGAAAATTTTCATCCGTTTTAACTTCTGAATAGTTTTATTGCCCCTCGGTGGGAAACTCATTTTGGTGCAAGGGTAGCGCACTTGTTTTGATATTTTGTTGAAAAAAATATTTAATTCCCCCAGACTACTGGGCCCCGTTTTTAAATCCCCTGGGACTGAAGGAAAAAACACTTTTCGTTTTGCCTTATGGTTCTTCCCCAGACCCCCTTTTCTCAGGTAAATTTTTCCTTAAAAAACAATTCCGTTTCTAATATGGGTTTGGTGTAGGGAAAATTTGAGGGGATTTAAGAAATAGCTGTTTATTTGCCGTTTTTTCAATAAGGACCCGTCAAAAACTTTTTCCCCCTACCCTCTTTAAAAATTTTTTATTTCTGAACATGGAGCCCAAAAAAGCAGGTGGCTAAAACAAGCAAAGGGGGTTTTTAGGGGGAAATGGGGGGTAGAGGTACGAAAAGGGAAAGGGGCTCCTTCCAGTGTGGCGACAAAACGCAAACCAGCGGATCTCGGTTGCGGCCCGTCAGGCCTGTCTGCTGGGTCAGGGCCCTGTAAATCTCAAAAACGAACAGCGCCCGCCAAGTTTTCAGGGGTTAATAAACCCCTTCATGCAGCGTCTTCCCTCCTCGTCCACCCAGTCAGGGTCAAAATGTCGTCACAGCATCGTCAGCTCCGTCCCAACATAAAGGAAAGGCACCCCCAAAATGTCAACTCGGTACCCACCACTGTGGATAACCCTTTTTCTGAAGACCTCTTTGAGAAAAAAATTGGGGTTGGGGTCAAAGGCTTTTCCAAAGATCAAGAGGCCCAAAAGGATGTTTTGTCTTTCTGATGCCCAATCGCTGTCCCAAAACAGAGGAGAAAGGAACCCCGGTAAATCAGCAAAAATCCCGGCGGGCGGCAACCCCCTGCAGGCCTTTCTTGTAGCCCGCAGCTCCGGGGATGCAAATGTAGGACGAGGAAGTCAACGGTGTTTGATGATGTTTGATGATGATGAAACATTGCGACCCACGTGGTCTTTTCACCCAGAATTTGTTTGCGAGGCTTCTCACTGGCGGTTTGAGAGAGGGGTAGTGTCAGACGGCCCCCGCTTAAAAAAGGAGAGGGCGGTCGCAGAAGTCCCTGAGAGATTCCCCCAGCCAGATCAGGGGAAACCCCCCGCCCCTCGCTTTCGCCGCCCCGAAAAGCTCCAGGACCGCTCAAGCCGGGGCCTTTTTCAAGCAACCCTCTGATTCCCCCCAGCGATGTCATATGCCGCCTTTGCCGTAAACGCATCATAGAGGCAAGAATCTTAAAATGTTTAAACCACTACAAATGTTATCACAGCAGCGAATGCTGTTTGAAATTGAGGCAACAAATTGGCCAAAAAAAGGGCCCACCGTGCCCGGGGTTCCAACCACTATCACACCCTCTGTCTCCGCCTTCCCCCTCCTCTGCCACCACCAAGGTTCCTCAGCCCATGTCTTCGAGTCATGCCACGGATCCCAAACCCCTTGCTTCACCTTCACCCTCGCCCGAGTACCCCCAGCACCACCAAGACCCCTCCAAACCCATTCTCCTTCCACCAGTTTGACGACCTCATGCGTACAGCACCCGTCTAGCAGCATTCTGTCTCCCAGGTTTGGGAGCAGAAGAAACACTTTAACCCAAACCATCCCAAAGCCAAAAGCCTGAATGGCAGCATTGCCAGGCTTTTGGCATTGGAAATATTGCCTTTCCGTCTGGTGGACACAGACGGGTTCCGCCACGTCATGGCCCTTGCCTGCCCCCAATACCAGATGCCGAGAAGGCATTTCTTTGCCAGAAAAGCCGTCCCTGCCCTGGCCAGCCACGTGTCATCTAAAATTTTAAGCGCGTTGTCTGCATCTGTGTCCGGCAAAGTCCATCTGACCACCGACACAGGGACTAGTAAGCACGGCCAAGGCCGCTATATCTCTATGACAGCTCACTGGGTGAGCTGGGTGGATGTCTCTGGTGGTAACGGTGGCTCTCAGGCTTAGTGCACGCTCTTCAAAACCGCCGGGATGGTGCAGGGTTCTTTCACCCCAGGTCCTCTGGTGGCATCACGTGCCCAGATAAACCAGGCCGTGTGGAAATTAATCTGTCTTGGAGACCGTCAACACACAGGTCAGGAGCTGTGGACGGCTCTCCGCAACGAGACCGAGCGCTGGCTGGGTGACAAGAACCTTGTGCCAGGCAAGGTGGTGTGCAATAACAGTCGAAATCTGCTGCCTGCCCTTAAGATCGGTCTGGACTGCCTGCTGAGGAAGGCTCGAAGTCTGAGCTCGCACTTCCGCCGTTCGCACCCTGCTTCATCCCGCCTGGGTGCATTGCAGCGTCAGCTCGGCCTCCTCGTCAACCGTCTAATTGTTGTCGTGGCAACAAGCTGGAATTCCACCCTCCACATGCTCCAGCAATTGTGGCAGCAGCGCAATGCCATTACGCAGTACAAAGTGACACATGGCCTGACAAGCAGCGGTGCGGACCTCGGGGTGTTGAGCCCGAGAGTGGAGGCAGGTGAAAGAGCTCTGCACCATCCTTGCCAGTTTTGAAGAAGCCACTAAAATGGTGAGTGCGGGCAATGCCCTTGTCAGCATGAGCATTGTGGTGATCTTAGTTCTGGAATGATCGTTGGACCCCTCTGAAACATCAGGTCCAACCAGCGACGGAGGGAGATGGACACAGAAGCGGACACGGAGCCTTCTCTTTCCGTCGAATCCAGAAAGCCCTTCAGTTTCACAATTTTATCGGTCTTCATTAGGCAGTGGTTCAGGGTCCAGGGCTAGTTCAAGGCGGCGCCTCAGCTCTCAGGGTGCATCATCTGAAGCAAGTCAGGGCTGTGTTAAAGCTGTGCCAGAGGAAGCGGAGGATCAGTTTGCTAGTACCCCTCGATCCAGAGGCTTACGAAATCAAGGCTCCATCTCCCACATGAGTGCTTGGATGCTTTCCCTTTTCCCCCAACAGCCTCGCATTAAGGCCATCAAAATGAACAACAGTTTCTGGGTGGCCACCCTCCTGGATCCCTGTACAAAAACAAAACTCAGCACTTTCCTTTCCCCCCACATAAATAGAGAGTAAAAATGGCAGGAAATATGGAGACCTTGCTGATTGGTCAAACTAAAGACATCTTTTTTGTCTGCTTCACTTCTTCAAAATGTCACAGTGGAACAACGTCAGCAATAGGTTACAGCAATAGAGTGCCAATATCCGTAGCGGCAGCAACAGCTAGCAGGCATTGTGGCAGAAGCCTATGGGTGACCCTTTGGCAATTTGTTCTATTTACCACCTTACCAACTCTTGTATGCATGGCACCATACAACACAACAGAGACCGGCTTATAGATCATGGTGCACCGACTGATGCTGCGTCTCGAACACCGATGTTCTTTGGATGTGTTCCAGACCCAATCGACTTTCTGGTATCCAAAATGGATGACAGGGGTCCCGAGCTACGCTCGCCACTGCCATAGAGGTGTTGTCCTGCCCAGCGAGTCCAGCGTCATATCTGAGCTGACCTTCAGCACAGCTGAGGGTCAGTACAGACAAAGGATCCGGCTGTCCACAGATAATGTGATTGTTTGACTTCTTCATCAACATGAATCAGGCATGATCTCTGATGATTGTTTGTGGCCCCAATTGCCGAGGTTTCACCGATTAGTTGCCGGTCTACTTCAAATCCCCCTCTTCCAAAAGAAATGGTCCCTTTAAAACTTTTTATTTTTAAATGATATCATTTCTTACTTGCAATTTATATTCCTCAGTTCCAAAAGATCATTTTGCTGGTTTGCGGTGAGGAGACTGTTAAAAGACACCAAGGTTTTATGACACAACGATATTCCATTTACTCAATTTATCTTTAGAATTTTTCACAATGTCAGTGGTTTTGGGTCAAGGTGCGTGAGATACGAGCAATAATCGTGGTCCTTTGGAACAGAAATGTGGCTTCTAAGTCGCATATTTCTCCCTCACAATTTTTAAGATGATGTGGGAGGGCTGAAAGTCATATTTTATAATGTTGTATGGGTCATGCTGCTTTGAATACAGCAATACTACAGGTCCTATTATAAAAAAAATTTGGTTTTCTACCATACAAATTTGTTTTCATTTCACAATTGTCAAGAGTGGCTCATGGGTCATGTGTTTGATTTTTTGGGCATGTTTTGCTGTGAAGATGCAGCAATACTACAGGTACCTATTCTAAAAATGGTGGTTTTCTAACCAACATTTGTTCATTCACGATTGTCAAGAGTGCTCAAGGGTCATGTTTTGAATTTTTTGGGGGCATGTTTTCTGGAAATGCACTATTACTAACAGTTCCTATTCTAAAAAATGTGGATTCGAACAGACATTTGTTTCTTCACCATTGTCCAAAGAGAGGCTCAAAGGGTGATGGTGCTGGTCAAAAACAGGAATAGTAGGACACATGTACATGGGACAACATCTTGAAAAATGACTTGTTTTTGCAAGATCATTAACATACTTAGCAATCCCCTGTAGTGAGACTAACCATTTAATACAAGTGAAAAAAAAGAGAAACAAAGGCGTGGTGTGGATTTCAACCTTATTAAGAAAATTATTATTTCTTGTAATAAACTACTAAAAAAACTTGCATGACAAAAATAGCTGATACATATATTCCGCCTGAATTGTGCAAGTGTATGGATACAGGAAACCTTTGAACAGATGTAGGTTATTCAGAGTGACATGGTGTATGGAGCACATTCTCCCAACCCCAAGAACAGAGACAATTATCCTCCATCACGTTGAGTAAAACGAGGAAAAAAATGCCAAGAAAAAGGGCACCTGGATGAACACAGGAGCGTCAACCACCAGCATCTCCAAGTGAAGCTTACAATTGGTCCGCAACTCATAACGAGGGGCAAGCGCTCTCGTAGAGGCAAATAGCTCTAGCGGTTTGTGTTTTTTTTTTTTTTTTTTTTTTTTTTTTAAAAACAAAAAAACCCAGGGCTTGACTGTTGTACTGAGAAAGGCTGGAGGTCTGAGCTCACACTTCCACTTCCACACTCTGCTTCAGCACGACTGTTTTCGATGCTGCATCATAAGGGTATTTTTTGCCGTGTTAATGCCTGGGCTCTCGCCGCACCCACTGTCACTCGGGCACTGCTAGCTGAACCTTCTGTGCTAATTATATTACGAACACCAGACCTGGCTCTCACCGCTCCCACTGTATAAATCGAGGCCCTTCTAGCTGAACCTGCGTGTTAAAAGAATGCGACGCCAGCCTTGCTCTCACCACAGTGCCCGTCCCAGCCTGAACCTGCGTTATTCCAGGTTTCAGCCTTGACCCGCCCTTTGATCAGGTGAATATCCTCCAAACGACTCGACAGTTAGAATGAAGGATTTTCGGACAGGCCTCGTTGACCTACTGGGGACATCTTTTTGGTTGCTTCACATTCTAATGTATGGTGGACAATGTCACCAGTAAATGTCAAGTAGCTCTAGCAGCAGCAGTAATGGAACAACGATCTTGTTTGTAATATAGGTTTAATTTCTTATTGAGAATTTTCTGATGATGGTGCATAAGGCACCTTGTGCGGTTTTTTGATTCATGCAGCAGTCCTGGACATGGATAGTCAGTGTCCAGTTTATCTGAAATGGTTGGTTTGAAAGACTCCTTTTTCCGACACCGTTTTTAAACTGGGGGTCATGCAGGTTTGGTGCTCTGCCTGTGCCCAGGACAGGGATATCTGTGAGCCAGTTGAAACAAAAAATAGTGTTTCAAAGACTCCTTTTTCCAGCAATTTATTAGTCTTTGGGTTCAAGTATATTTAAGGGTCATGCTGCGGTCCAGGACAGGCATAGTCTATGTCCAGATCAACTAAAATGGTGTTTCAAAGACTCCTTTTTCCGGAACTTTTTAAATCTTGGGGTCATGCAGGTTTGGGGCTCATGCTGTGGCCCAGGACAGGAATATCTATGCCAGTGAGCACTAAAATGGTGGGTTCAAAGACTCCTTTTTCAGGCACTTTTTAATCTGTGGGTCATACAGTTTCAGGGTCATGCTGTGGTACAGGACATGTATAGGTCAATGGTCCAGTTCAACTACAAATGGTGGTTCTCAAAGACTGCTTTTATCCGGCACTTTTTAAATCTGGGGTCATGCGGGTTTGGACTCATGGCTGTGTGCAGGACAGGGATAGTCCTAATGTCCAGTGAAACTAAAATGGTGTTTCAAAGACTCCTTTTTCCGGCACTTTTTAATCTGTGGGTCATGCAGGTTTCAGGGTCATGCTTGGGTAACACAACAGGTATAGTCAATGTCCAGTTCAACTGAAATGGTGTGTTAAAAGACTTCATTTCCGGCACGTTTTTTCTAATCAGGGGTCAGCAGTTCGGGGCTCATCTGTTGTGCCCAGGATATGGTACAACAATGTCCATTCAAGTAAAATGATGGGTTCAAAGAATACTGCCATCTGCCTCTTATTAATTGTGAGTCATGCAGGTTTAAGGTCATGCTGTGGTACAAGACAGGGATAGAGAATGGTCTGTGACTTTTCTGTGTAGACTTATAAAGACCTAAGTTTGTTTGCCTATGATTAGCACGTATCCAGTTTACTGTTGTGGATGTTAATTTCAGCTTCTCCACCCTGTTAGGGCTGTATGAATGTGAAGGAGTTGATCCTCTTCCATATACATTTAATGGTTCATCGCTAGATAATCTATTTATCGACTATCGTAATCGTCTTGAAAATTGCCGATATCGCTATACGAGAATCGAGTAACGATAGTTGACACAATCCGCTCTTCGCTTTACTCAGAGATGGTGGTAATGTCACTCCTACTCTAGAGGTCCCCGGTGTGAGTGGTGTGCCGCAGGGCTCAGTATTGGGTCCTCCTCTTATTTAATGTATTAATTAAAGATATGTGTGAAGGATTCCAATAGCACGGTTTCCTATTTTTGAGATGACCACCAAGCTATGCAGGGTATGCAATAAATGGTAAGGTTCTGCATCTGGGTCTAAAATAATCTACGGCATCATATGTCCATGGTGGGAGAAAAATGGAGAATCACTTGTTGAGAAAGATCTGGCGTTCTTGTAGATCATAGACTACAGAACAGCATGCAGTGCCATATCAGCTGCCTCTAAGAGCAAGTGTAGATAATCGTGTAATTAAAGAGGAATGCACTCGCGGACAAGGATGTAATTCTACTGCTTGTACAAAGCTTTGGTGCATCCTCACTTAGAATATGCTGTTCAGTTCTGGGACCCCCAAATTTATAGAAGAGAATATGTAATCGAGGCTAGAGATAAGATACAAAAGACGAGCGTCACAACTATAAAGGTGGAATGGAGCATCTTAGTTTATGATGAGAGTATTAGTAGAAATTGTAACTTAATATTTAGGTCTTGAGAAAAGATGGCTTCGGGTGGGACGATGAATTTAATTTTATTTAAATGTATAAATGGTCCGACTTACAAAAAGTTTTGGGGAAAAAATTATTTCAAGTGAATCACCCTCAAAAGACAACTGACATTCCCTTCGACAAGAGAAAAAAGGATTAGCAAATCTCTTCAGAGTAGAAGAGCGTTCTACACTGGTAAGAAACAGTGAATCTATGTACAAGCCTGCCTGAGGAGCTGGTCCCACAGCGAGACAACTGTAGAGAGTTTTTCAAGAAAGGCTTAGATATCTACCTGGAACTAAAGAAAATTCAATGAGTACATAAGCTATGTAAATATTCTGGATACTGGGCTGGTTGGATGTTCTGGGGTACAGATATAGGTTTCTCCACTGGAGCAGTTGGTTTCTTGCCTTGATGAGGGTTTCAGGGCAGTTAACCATGTGAGGCTGGCTTAAAGTCTTTTGTACTCTCTCTCACCTCACCCAACTTTTCCCCACCTCTTGGTTGAACTAGATGGACATTTGTCCTCGGTTGGACACTAACCATACTAACTACTGTATGTAACTATGTAATATGAATGGTATCTTTTCCTTGACTGCCTATTGAAGTTGATATTGAAATTAGCTAGAGCTTGCATGCCTTGATAATCTATGTCTGCTCGTATTGGAGAATATTAGGACATCAATGTATAACTCCCACTTGAATTTCTATAATTATGTACGATCTGTGACATTCCTTAAAGATTTTCCCTTTGAGACTTGGGAAGGCCTTAATTTTGGTCCCCGCTTTTTAACAAATTTCGTTTATTGAGTAGTTTCAATTATGCTTGCAGGTACTTCTGCAAACATATTTGGTTAGCTGAACCGAGGGCTGCTTCCCCTGACTATCTGCTGTTTGCAGCATCAGTGGTAACTATGGACACGGCGCCGGCTTGTGCTGCGAATTGGGATGCGTGTAGATAACGTAGATATCGGGGCGACAGATGTACTTAATAGCGCGAATGTCCCATTCATCTGATATCTCCTGCAGTGGCAGCATTATCTGCCAGATCCTGAACACACTACAGGACACTGTCCTGACCTTTTCAGAGACTGGGCATCATTTTGAGCTAAGGTAAGTCCTATTAAGGTAGATGATGTGATTTTGAGAATTGATTGTACATGTTAGGGAACTAGTACATGTTGTCTATTGACCTATTCCCCTCTTTCCTCTGATTTATTGTGCAGATTGCTTTCCTATTTCATCAGGAAGGGGTAAGTTACCTCCTGTTGTGTACTGTACACACACACACACACATGCTACTGGAATATTTATTTGCCTAGGATGAGATATAGCGCTAATTGGAATACAACCTGTAATAGATATTTTTCGCTATCTATTTGTGTTCTTGCACACTCACTTATGGACCACTTTTTCTGCATGCTCTAATGCATGAAAAGAGGTCAACTGTTTCTTAAGGTATTTTCCTGTGTTGTATTGAGTCCATTAAACTTCATTTCACCCTAATCGACCTATTTAAATTTGAACGAGCGAGCTACTGTTTTTTTCTTTTTCACTCTAATCAATAGCATATTCTATACATCATGATGTATTTAAGTTCTTGTAACCTTTCAGAGTAACTTCACCACATGCTTATTCCCTTGGACTGAGGAGTTCAAACAATATTGTATATGCATCGAAACAAGTTGTGGACTTTACATTGAGTCACATTACACGAATTGGGGTTAATAGAGTAGACCTCTATTGTCATCTATTGATATAGTTAGCAGCATAGGTTGCTCACTGAACAGGGGTGCCTTTATGTCAGGCGACCACATACCTGAGTATTAACACGAATGAGAAGGAAAAAAGTAATATTTTGTAGTTTCAAAGCTCACCAAATATGTAAGACACTAGTTATCTCCCGACAATTAAGAAGGCACAGCAAGCGTAGGCCTATGAACAGAAATCTGGATCGTACTATAATATCTCAGGCGTTGACCTACACCTCTTTTACAACAACAGACAACACACCGAAAAATGAAGAGAACATAACACGAAAACATAAGAACTCACACAATTGTACATTTATATGTTGAAAATCAACTATTTTATATTAGTCAGAATCAAACTTGATCAGGTAGGTGTAAATAAAAGTAGTTAGGATCAAATAACAAAGTTCAACTCTCAAAACTTTTGTTATAACTATCCGATTTGCGATGTGAGGCAATAGACAGATGTCACAAAACAAAAATATATCTGATAACTGAGGAACGCCAAAGGAGAGTATGGCACACACAACACTAAAGATTAGCACTTTGGTTATAAGTTTGGTCCCATTCCTCACATGCAAAATACTCCTCTAGCAAGCGAGATGACATGTATATATCTCTGGGAGACGAAGAGACATTTCTACTGGAGATCACAACAATGACTCTTCCAAACGAGTCCCATCGGCAAAGGTATTTTTCTCTATATCACTATGGATATGAGATATCAAGAGACTGTTGCTCATGCACTCGCAGATTCATTGCACAAAATCTACTTCATATAAAGAAGGCCACGTCCTATTCTTAATTGTCTCCATATGAACTTTAGGAGAGTTAGATGCTCTAGGTGAGAAATCATTGTGTCTACCGAATCTAGACTAGTTTGAGAAAAAAGAACCCTAAGTGCCACGTTTCATCTTACACTAACATGAGCTCACTTGTGTAATTTGATACTGATATGGAAGAGGATGAGTAGATGATCACTGCGCACTCATTTTTTGAAGTAAAATCTCACAGCTTGACATTACCATATAGGGACGTCTTCCATGGATTGCACTTCTTTAATATATATCTTTGTATATATATATTTAAACTTCGAAATATCATAGAGATCACTCACAGGTTCCCTCTATTATGAGCGTGAGTAGCCATTTGCGCTCCGAACTACACAGATAAACACTATATATATAGCAGTATCTTGGCTCGAAGCCATCACGGTTCGATTGACAGTATGATTAGAGACACACTACACAGTACTGGGATTACATGGAGTGAGGTGGTAGTGGTCTGCTTTTCATGAGTGATACTACATAGATCTGGTGTATCTTGTCATCTCATCACTCGCTTCTACTCCATCATCAACACGGACGTTTCACATTTCTACACTATCAAACATTCTATTGACTATCTATCGCGGATGATCATACGGGTTTCTATGAGCTGCCCAACAAGGACATTGCATCGTTCCAATAAATTTTTTCTCTCTGTACAATTACAGTCTCTATAAATAACGTGTGCATCTACATGCTACCATCATCTCTACAGAGACACAAGCACTGACGAGGAGCTCATTGGAGTAATGATCTTGATGCTGTATTATGTTCTAGTGGGGAAACACGTCTGAGGTCGAGGCTTGGCACGAAGGAGATGCATGAAGTCCACTGAGCAAGGAGGTCGTTAGGGTAATGTCTCGGTATGTGATCCTATATTACTACGTTATTGATAGTCCCAACATCCTCATATGCAAGGTCATGAGTCATAATGAATCCCCCCGTGTGCTTCATGCGAGTTTAATGCTTTACAGTTCTTGCATGATCATTCTTTGATCTACAAGGGTGAGATTGTTCGTGGAGCCCCAATCGGAGGGAGATTTATCAGTGGAGTCACATGTAAGTCTTCCATTTTCACAATATATCATATAAAGTTCTTCACCACAACTTTAAGATCTTATTCCGCAGTCACAAAACTTACCACACCTCTGTACAACTGAGTCATCAGCCTTAGATATGAGAGCATGTACTAGTCTCTACAGCCTCTCTTCATGCGCATAGTTACCTGGTACAGATTTGCGTACAGTAATTTTTGATATATTCGTGTGTATCCATACAACCTCAAGAGACAATCTTTCAGAGAGACTTTCTCTGAATTCAAAACACATACTAACGTGAAGGAATGTTGTTAGGAGAGAGTGTGCGACCTATGAGTATTTCTTAGGAACACAGTATCGTATATGAGACCACGGGTGTCTTTATACTGATAACAAGTTTACAAACAGGAAGCCAATCTTTTCAACTACATGATTATGAATCTGTTTTTATATGTAAACAGTGATCAGATAGAGAGAGAGGAGATAGTCATCTTACAAAAAGTCAGAAATTGTGTTCCATGAGAATCGTTGCGTTAGTAGACAGTGTTACAGTTAAACTCTGCTTGACACTGTTGTTCATTTGTGAACCAAATAAATTTATACTATATTTAGTATCTCACCTCCACAGTAATTTGAAAATCGACATCTATTATCGTTCATAATCACTCAACAAGAATTTCATGCACACTCTCTATCATAATAAGGTACATTTTTACTATACTATCTGATGAGAGTGACACTTGAGAGTTAATTTTCACCACAATTTATATTCCTTGTATCTCGGTCTGATATACACAGAAGATACATCAACATCCCTCTTATCTATCAATAAATACTAGCACAATGACTTTGACATCTCTATACTACAATTGATGATCTCACTCTCTCTATATCTGGCGGAAAATGCGAAGGAATATTTGCTTTTCTTCAGAGGCGATGATCTACATGGGTGGGTCATATTTTTCGATTCCGTCGTGGATCTTCTGGTACACACGAATGATGATCGTATTGTTTCTTAATACATTCCAGAGAGTTAGGGTCACCACAAAACTGTTCTACATCAATTACTCTCACACATCACGCAAGACGCTCTAAATAGGTATTACTCTGTATCACACACATAGAATTTGTTCCGCTTTCCATGCCATCATGAGTTCTGCTCTATGGATAGTTCCTTATTTTCATTGAACACACAATGTTAGGTTAAGAATCAGATGCAGTCTCATAGATATACTATGACTCATTTCTTCACAATTAGAGGTTATAGGGTATTATTTTAAGAATGTGGACACTATGCGCGTGTGATGATCACACATGATGAGATCTATCATTTATAGACACGATTTCAGAGAGTTTATGACAGCCACATCGTACACTAATAGTATGTATCTTAGTTATCCATACACTACACTGATCTCCTCCGTAAGATACACTCACGTTTCTGGCAGAGTCTCTACTAGTACATAGTCTCTGACACGGATATCACGGATCTTATTATCACACTTCTTATAATGACACACACTTGAGTATTATCACTTGTCTGTTCTATACTCTCTTTCTCATCTCATAACTCTTCATCTGAGTCTCTCTTTCTATCATGTCTTTATCTGGTCTATATAATCTCTCTCTCTCCTAGAGGCAGAAGTAATCTATAGGAGGTATGGTATCCTATTCACAAGCCCTCTACTCTAGGTTATCATTCTCAGATGATGGAGCTATATCTAGTCAAGAAGACAATATACATAGACACACACACTTAGTTGACGGTAAACTGTTTCTGTTTACCTTTATGAACATGACACATGTTGCCTCAAGTAAAACTCTCTATCTGCTGTGGTAGTCTATGTGATATCCGATCTATATATATCTCATCTCAAGCTTGATAGGTTACACGACAGTGCGTAGACCTCTTGGTATGGCTCTCAGCGATACACGAGAGACACGCGAGAGAGAGCGCGAGCGTGTAGTTTGAGTAGCATACTGAAGGGGGTTCATATCTTGTATTGTAAGTATGTATCATGGTGGAGCAATTTGTCAATTTCATATCTAGTTGGTGTAGTGTTTTCTTCTGGGTGTTATATGTTATATTGTGTGACTGATTATTCTTGGAGTCTGTAGATTTAGAACGATCATGAGTATTTATAGTTTTGTTTTTTTATCATCTACTTTTATCTCTTTGTATACACGATATACTATATTTCTTCTCTCTCATCTATCATATCTATATCTTCTCTGTTATTCTTAGCGTTTCTAATTTATTTGTCGGTGTGCGATCTACTAATATCTCATGATATGTGAGACGTATGATAGTTGGTTGTTATTTATTTAGGTTTATATTGAGGTATTAGTGAGCATGGTGAGAGTTGTGAGATTGATCTCTCTCATCCTCTGAGGTCTTTTTTAGCGAGGATATGGAGTTTCTTAGAGTGGTGAGTCAGAGAGTGAGAAGTGTGTGTGTGTGAGAAGTGTGTGTGTGTTGGTATATGAGAGAGAGAGTGTGAGCTATCTGTGTTATATACATATATATATTTAATCTAGTATCTCTCTCTCTCTCATACTTTGTCTCTATATATACAAGATGTATATATATTGAGATAGAGAAGGGAGAGGTATCTGTTCTTTGAGTTTTAGTATGTTATTTATCTAGGTATATTATCTGTCTCTCTCTCTCTATCAGAGGGTGTCTTGCTGGCAGTTGTTGTATCTTTACACAGATGGTATTTATTAATGAAGGTGAGATGCAGTATAGGTATTCATATTTGGAGGGGATATTCTGTGTTAAGAGATTGTACTTTTCATGGGTTGTCTTTAGGTGTCTGATGGGATCTCTAGGTTCTCGGGGGGGTTGTCTGTTGATAAGTTATTGGTTTGGGATTTTGGATGGTGTGGGTGGGTTGTTTGAAGATATTTGGGGTGTAGTGTGTTGGTTTTGGTGGGGGGGGGGGGTTGGTTGGTTGATAGGGGGGGGGGGGGGGTCTATTCTAGGTGGTGATATATATTGATTATCTCGTCTGGGGGGTGGGTGTGTGGTGGGATAGTGGTTGGTCTTGACTGGAGAAATTGGATATGTTACTATATGGAACTGTGGTATATATGGTCTGTTCATATGTAACTGTGTGGTGTGGTGGGTGTGTGGGGGGGGGTGGTGGATGATATTGGGGGTGTGGGGGGATGTTGATGGATATGGGGGGGTGGGTATGGGTGGGTGGTGGGTGATAGTGTGGAGGGTGGGGGGGATGGGGGGGATGTGGTGGATGGATAGTGGGGTGGGGGTGTAGGATTATAGTGGGGTGAGGTTTAGGGGGTTGTGTTGAATTTTTTTGTTGGGTTGGTGGGGTGATGATTGTTTGGTTTGGTGTTTTTTTTTGATTAGTGTGGTTAGGTTATTATGTAATGTGTTTGTTGGTTTATATTTTTAATTGTTTTTATTGATTTAGTATAAATTGTGGTTGGTATATTTTTTAATTGTGTTTTTTAGGGTTTTATAATTTGTTCAAAACTATTGTGGTCTGTTGTATCATTTGGACACAACCACATCACATCTGTCATACTAAACTTCCCACTCTAGTTTTATACATCACTGAATTGCATTACTATTTCTTTTCTTTTTGTAAATCCATTGAGACTCGAAACATCTGTCACACTAGAGCTCTGAATGTTTGTGTGTCAACATTATACCGTATTTTGCAGAACTTTCAGCAATGATAAATAGTATTGCTGACACATCATTTCAGATGTAACTATTTCTGTGCTCATCTTGAAATGCCAAAGATCTGGTAGTGTTTTGTTTGGAACCTAAAATAAAGAAAAGGAAGTCATGTTTTTTTGAGCTGTGGAGACCAGCTACTGACTAATTTTATTTGAAAGTGGTCATTTTACTTTAACTTAAAAGGGGTCATTTGTGAGAGACAAACTTCTTTTTAATATAAGCTTGTCCTCCAGTGACATGGAAATACGGGCATTTTTGTTTACTAATGCTGGTGCTGCCCTTGAGGAAAATGTTTTGATCTTTTATCTTGTGATCTTCAAACACTATCCTCCAAGATCACATCTGAAAGGTTTTATGATCTCTGTACATTGTATGCAACTGACTAGTCATATCATTAAAACCAATGACAGGCAAAGAAAATAACATTGATTATCTTGTTACAAGTCACCTGTCAAGGGACAGGAGATATCAAAATGCAACACCAGAACCAAGCTCAGTACATAAATACAATTTCAGAACTAGCCTTAGAATATAAATACAGCCCCAGATCTAAATTTAGTACATAAATACCATGCCAGAACAAAGTTCATAAATTAAATGTGTCACCAAAACTAAGCTTGGAACATTAATACAGGCCCTGAACCAAACTAATTCCACAAATAGAGCACCAGAACCAAGCTTAGTACAGAAATGCAGTTGGATGACTAACTCTTGCCGATATAGGTGCTCTCCCTAAGAAGAGATCTTCCCTTTCTGACTCATTGCCTCCCACTCAACTCAGCCAGCATCACTCTGCTCTGTACTGACGAGGGGCAAACGCCCCGAAATGGTGGTGTACAGATGGGTTATACTGGCTTGGCTAAATATCCCGTTTGCTTTCCAAAGACCCAGTTGGTCAAAAGCAAATTGAGGATTTGTTACATCAATCAGAGGGCGCTTGAGCTTCTTAGCTCCTTTCCCATAATGCCTTGTGATATGCAGATGCTTTGTGGAGTGCAAAAGGCAATTTAAAATCTCCACACGCCTATATAGGCACTCTCCCTAAGAAGAGATCTTCCCTTTCTTAATTCTTGTTTACACATAAAGCACAAGAACTAAGCTTGGTACATACATTCAGCTCAATGACTAACCTCAATATGTTTGACCAACCTCAATAACCTCAACAACCCCAAAACTAACTTCAGTATGTAAACACAGCCCTAGAACCAAGCTTAGTACATAAATACAGCCCCAGAACCAAGCCCGGTAAATAAATGCAGCTCAGTAGCTAACCTCAGTACATAAATGAAGCACTAAAACAAAGTTTATCATATAAATAAACCACCTGAGCTAAGTTCAGCACAAAATCACCAAAAATAAATTTTTCAGTAATAAAACCCCAAAACCAATCCAGAAATTAAAATTCCAGCTCAATAACTAAGCTCGAACATAAATACAGTACTAAAACATACACTCACCGGCCACTTTTTTAGGTACACCGCCCAACGCTCTTAACACTTAATTTAATCCCCCAATCACATGGGGGCAACTCAGTCTTTAGGCAGTAGACATGGGTCAAGACATCTCCTGCATTCAAACCGACATCATAGGGGGAAAAAAGGTTTTTTGGGGCCTTTGAATTGGGGCTGGTTGTTGGTCCCCAGAAGGGCTGGTCGAGTATTTCAAAACTGCGATCCCTGGGATTTCACCACAACCATCTCTAGGTTTTACAAGAAGGGTCCCCAAAACGAAAAAACACCAGTAGCGGCAGTCCTGTGGGCGAAATGCCTTGTTGATGCCAGAGTTAAAAAGGGAATGGCATACGGGTTCACTGATAAAAGGCAACAGTGACCAAATAGCCACCCGTTCAACCAAGGGAGGCAAAAGAGCAAACCCTGAACCACAGTACGCGAACTTTGAGGGAAGGGCACAGCGCAGAAGACCACACCGGGGCCATCCTTTCACTAAGAAAAAGGAAAATGAGGGTCCAATTTGCCCCAACTCATCGAAATTGGACAGTAGAAATTGGAAAAAAGGGTTCCGGTCGAGGGTTCCATTCTGCTGCGACAATTTGGATGGGAGGGTCAAATTTGGGGTCAAAAACATGAAAGCGTGGATCCATCCTGCCTTTTTCAAAGGTTTTAGGTTTGGTGGTGGTGTTCAAGGTGGGGGGAAATTTTCTTTTGGGACCTTTGGCCCCTTTGGGCCAATTGGCATCGGCAAAAACCTTTTTGAAACTATCCACAAAATTGAGGCAGGTTTTTAAGGCAAAAGGGGGTCCAACCCGTTACAAACATGGGTACCAATAAAGTGGCCGGTTTAGTTCTTCTAATAAAATGCACACCAAAAACGTACCAAATTTAAAATGAAGTTTTACCAGAACCAAGCTCATAAAATAAATACAGCACCAAAACCAAGCTCAGTACAGAGATTTTAAAATTTAGTTTAACGCTGCCAATTTGTGGGCCCTGGGGGTTTACACCACCCTGTAGAAACTAACAAAAGGGAAAAGGAAACTGGGAGTTTTTGCCCATCATTTTGCTGCAGACTAAATAGTGATTAAAGTACTGATTAGACACAGTACAAATCAGGATAGACATCTACATCAAGTGACTCACAGATGAGTTTTTTTTTTTTTTGTTCACTTTCCCTAATCTATATCTGACCCAGACCACCATGACTTAACCCTCATACAACTCATTTTAGTCTATCGTTCAGATATCTTCAGCTCCTTGCCTTTGCAACACATCTTGATAATGTGCCCTTGAGAAAAACAATGCCACATATAGTGCCCCCTGAAAAAATATCCCACAATGGGCTTTTTAAAGGGGTTGTCTCACTACATTGATTTATCTTATCTCAGTCCTGTTTTCTTGGTTTTTACTTTGAATTCAGGGGCGTTACTGACTTCCACTGGGCTGCAGAAAGAAGCCAGGTCTGTAGCTATAGCAACCAGTGCTGGAAGCCTATCAGGATAGATCAAACAGGTCTGTAGCTATAGCAACCTTAGGATCTGATGCAGCCCATACAGGTGATATCTCAGAAAAGGTAGAACACCGTTAATGGACACATATTGCAAAGTGACTTGTTTTTGCAAAATCTTTAACATAAAAAGCAATCCTTGTACTGAGACAACCCCTTTAATGGAAAAAAATATGCTCCTTAATGTGCACCCTTAATAGCCCACACAGTAACAAACAGTGCTCTGACAAACATACAAAACCTTTGGCTAATATGTTTAAAATATATGCCTTGAGAAAGCGCCTGTGAGCGCGAAATGGTCGTAGGCGTTCAGTGCCGTCCATCCCATCCTATTTTATGCCGCATTTTGGAATAAAGTATCTTCACCTTTGAACTAGTGAGTGCCGCCTCTATATTCCTTGCTATGGAATTGTGTGACTGTCTTCACTTTTTGGCTGAGCACCACGTTAAGTGATCAGACTAGGAGCGGTGTATAGAAGAAGCTCATTGAAGGAGCGTTGCAGTAAGGAGCTTAAAGTAACCCCTTTTTCCTCCTCAGAAGAAAATCCTATTTTAAGATGGATAACATACAGGAGAATTCGACAATGGAGAATCATAATTTTTGTTTTGAAGAACTGCAAAGTATATTTACTCTGAGGCAACTGCAAGACGAGACTGGAATGGAGCAACTACATCTAAATAAACCTTTCTTCATTAGCAATCGTGATGTTTACCCTATTCAGTCTAGACCAGCCACTTTAGATTTATTTCAGGAACGTATAGATGAGGATTTAGGGATTTTACACCAACAGGTTAACTCCAAAAAAGGTCTAAGGAATAAGAATTTAACAAAGGTGGAACAACAGGCTTTGAGGGAACTCCAGGGTAACAAAGAGTTAATGATCCGTAGTGCTAACAAAGGAGGAGTGGTAGTGCGTTCGAATACAGAGTTATACAGGAAAAAAAAACTTTCTATACAGAACCCCCCACCACGAAGACCTAAGAAAAAGGGGGCCATGACTTTGGGAGAGGGGAACCTGGAGCTCTGTTATAGTCTGGGAGTTTCCTGCCATATAGCTATAGGTATTTAAGCGGATAGATTCGGTGTATGCATAGTTTGTTTCTTGTAAGGAGCTATGAGCAAAAGGGGACATGTTTTTGAGAGGGCAGCTAATAGCCCCTTGCATAGTCCTTAAGCTCCTGTTTGTATAGTTTTGTAGATATGAGTAGAGGTGGTTGTGTTATGAGAGGGAGGAGTATGTGGAAGTTTAGGATTAGATATAACTTCCTACATATTCTAATAACAGTGGCACACTATAAACTGAAGCACTATCTAAGGGGACATAGGAATTTTGAAAAAAGCATTTCTGCTATCTAGGATATATGAAAAGTTTTTTGAGATTCTCAGTTCACACTTTTGATCAAAACTGTTTAAGCCAACTCCGAACTTCAACGAGATCTCAAGGCAGGTGGTCCTACACTATTGATTCCTACACTATCCACCAAACTCAAACTAAAAGCAATATATGGTTATGCACATCCAAAACAACTTTTTTGAAAAAAATGATCATAGGTGCAACACTGGTGCGGCTGTAGTATAGTTTTCAAAATTCCTATCTCCCCTTTTTTAGTTCTTCTGTTTATAGTGCGCCACTGTTATTAGAATATGTAGATATACTACAGCTCCGCACCAGTGTTGCACCTATGTTCATTTTTTTCAAAAATAATTTTTTTTTTGGATGTGCAAAACCATATATTGCTTTTAGTTCGAGTTTGGAGGATTGGCTGCCTCAATTTTATTTTTTTTGCACTCCACCCACCTTCACATGGCTTTTTAATCAGTGCAGTGTAACTTGTAAGCTGATTCCTTCATTCCCTGGATTATGGAGGTCTGAATAGGACCCAAACGAGAGGTATCAATAGTGTTGGAATCAATAGTGTAGGACCACCTGCCTTGAGATCTCGTTGAAGTTCGGAGGTGGCTTAAACAGTTTTGATCAAAAGTGTGAACTGAGAATTTCAAAAAACTTTTCATATATCCTAGATAGCAGAAATGCTTTTTCAAAATTCCTATGTCCCCTTTGATAGTGCTTCAGTTTATAGTGTGCCACTGTTATTAGAATATGTATGTATACTACAGCCGCACCAGTGTTGCACCTATGTTCAATTTTTTCAAAAATGTTTTTTTGGATGTGCATAACCATATATTGCTTTTAGATATAACTTCCTGTCTTCTCCCCTCTTCCTCTTTCACTCATCAAAAGAAGTCAAGGAAACATTTCCCTCCCACCTGCCCCTACTTTTAATGAATGTTTTGAGGCCCAAGGAAAGGGCGGCCCTTCAGCCATGGTTCCCTAGTGGTTTCATCCACAGGGGGTTTTTCCTTTCCTGAATGCGGTAGGATGGCTCCTAGTGAGTCTGGGTTTTGCTGATTGTATATATTATATATAAATTAATAATGGAAAGTATCATATGTTTCATGGTATAAATTGTCACAGCTTTTATGTTGCGGTTTAGGAGTCAGGTGGAAGTTGCAGGCCACGTTATGGTGGACTAATTTGAACTAATAGACTAAACCTCCTAGTGTGAAGAAGCTGAGCTTTGGAAATGGCCAGCCTCAAGGATAGCATAATGATAATGTCATCCAAGGGTGGGCACAGTGGTTAAGTAGGAGTGAGGATCTTCAGTAGGGTCATTGGTGCCTCTAAAGTATACTGGCTCTGCTAGAAAGGCGAGCCAGAGCGTGCCACCCATTTGCTGCTGTCTGGCCAGGTAATGCATACCAGACAGCTGGTAACCTCACAAAATGGCTTAGCACTTCACCTGACTCCTTCTGTATTTGTTGTACTTCCATGGATTGAATAAAGCTGTGGCCATTTTGACACCAAAAGAAGGTGTTTTGTGCATTTATTCTTGAGTTCGAATTGGGTGTATTTGGTCGAGTGGGGGTTCATCCCATATCCAAAAGTCATGAACCAGAGTGATACCTATGTCAAATTAAATAGTGACTAAGGAATATCAAGTTGTATTAGAACAAAAACTGAAATGTGGGGTTAGATTAGGTGTTATCAGTAATGATTTGGTGGAAAAAAAAAATAATGATTAACGATCCTGTAATACCAATCTATCATGCACTACCTAAAGTACATAAAGAGGGTTTTCCCTCCTTTAGACTCATGGTGTCAGGCATAGGGTCTTTAAATGAGGCATTATGGAAATGTATTGACGCACAACTACAACCTTTGGTCACCATTCTCCCAAGTTAACTTAGATAAACCACACACCTAGTTGGTGCTATAGAGGAGTTTGATTGGCCGGCCAGGAGGGGGAGGAAGGGTGGAAGATTGTCTTGTGATGTCGTGGGTTTATCCTCCTGTATCCCACGTGACCAGGCCCTTTCGGCTTTAACGTACCATCTTAGTTAGTACCGTGGATACACTATGGAGAAAAAACATATATTGTAGAAGCAACAGATTATTTACTTAGCTATAACTGCTTTATGTTTGATAACCAGTATTTTCTACAAAAACTGGGAGCTTCACTGAGGACACATTTCTCTCCTTTCCTGACAAACTTTATTATGTCACTTTGGGAAGAGAGGTTTTTATTTGGGGATGACAATCCTTTTTCCGCCCATATCAGGTGGTATGGTCACTATATAGATGACCTGTTCCTGATGTGGGAGCAGGACCATTCCTGCCTAACAGAATATTAATGAGTAGTGATGAGCGATTGTGTCGACTATCGTTATCGGATCGATAGTCGATATCGGCAATTATCATGCCAACAACCGATAGTCGATTATCGCCGACCATTAAAGTCTATGGGAGAGGAACAACAGCTTCATTCTTACACCCAAACAGGGGAAGAGAAGCTGGATTTAACATCCACAACAGTAACCTGGATACATGCTACATCTTAGGCAACACAATTAGGCAACAAGAGTCACAGACTATTCACTATCCCTGTCCTGACCATGGCATGACCCTTAAACCTGCATGACCCACAAATTAAAAAGTGCCAGAAATCAGTATTATTGGAACCATCATTTTAGTTGAACAGGACATTGACTATCCCTGTCCTGGACCGCAGCATGACCTTTTAAATCTGCATAACCCAAAGACTAAAAAGTGCTGGAAAAAGGAGTCTTTGAACCACCATTTAAGTTGAACAGGACTAGTTTTGAGCGATTATTATCGACAAAGTTGAAATCGGCACGGTTTTTATGTTGATTGGAATTTTTCGATCACGCAATAATTTAAGTGAAAATCTGCGCATAATTTATTAATATCACGCCATCTTCGGCGCTTCCTGTCATTTTGGCGTCCAGAAAATCAGCTTAGAGAATAGAGCAGGGTGAGCTGGTTCTGCGACGTCATGACTGGGATGTGTATGGTTGTGATTGGCTGGAAAAATCACATGACCTCGTTTTACATAGAACAGCCCTTCCTGTTCAGCATCAGTGTGTGTCAGTGTCTCATAATAGCAGGACGTGTACTAGGTCTCTCTCAATACAGCTCAGCAAAACAGTTCTATTTGTTCACACAGACAACTATGCTTTTAGCTGTGAACATTAGAACATAGGTAGATTAGAGAATTTCAGTTATTAGTTAGTTAGGCTGAGTGTTTTAAAGAAGCATCTAGCGCTGTACAGCCGCAGGAGGGTGGGGGGGGGGGGCGGGCTTTTGAGAGGAGAGTGGATATTGTGCAGCCCAGACTCTGCTTTGACCCTGTATTGAAATGGCTTTTTATTAACATTTTTTGGCCAGTTTTTGCTAAAATATTAGCTTGTATTTTGTGCAGCCTGTACTTATATTAGGATACAGATCTTTTTTAGTAACTGCAGGCGTATTTGATAGGTGCAAAACTCACCTTTTATTATCTGTACACAATTTAATTGTTTTTTTTCCACTTTGGCGCAGCTCAGTTTTGTTCAAAGACCCATTTTGTACGTACTATAGGATACAGAACTTTTCTAGTCACCGCAGGTGTATTTCATAGGTGCAAAAACCACGTTTTATTACCCGTACACAATTTAAGTAGTTTTTTTTTCACTTTGGCGCAGCTCAGTTTTGTTCAAAGACCCACTTTATACGTACAAAAAGAAACAGAACTTTTCTAGTCACCGCAGGTGTATTTCATAGGTGCAAAAACCACGTTTTATTATCCGTACACAATTTAATTAGGTTTTTTTCACTTTGGCGCAGCTCAGTTTTGTTCAAAGACCCACTTTGTACTTACAATAGGATACAGAACTTTTCTAGTCACCGCAGGTGTATTTCATAGGTGCAAAAACCACCTATTATTATCAGTACACTATTTAATAATTTGTTTTTCACTTTGGCGCAGCCCAGTTTTGTTAAAAGACCCATTTTGTACTTGTATTACCATACAGAAATTTGCTAGTAATTGCAGGTGTATTTCTTAGGTGTAAAACCCACCTTTTATTATCAGTATACATGTCAAATAGGTGTTTTTTTTTACTTAGGTGCGGCCCAGTTTTGTTCATAGAGCCACCTTGTATTTAAATTTGAATACAGAAATTTTGTAGTTACTGTTGGTGTATTTCATTGGTGCCAAAACCACCGTTTGTTATTCGTATAACTTTTAAATAGCTGTATTGCACGTGGTGCGACCCTAGTTTTTTTCAAATAGCCACGTTGTACAACAATTCTGATAGAAAAATTTTCTAGCAACTGTTCTCGTTTGTGATTGCTGCAAAAAATGCAATTTCTCATCCGTGTAACTTTTGAATAGTTTTACTGCACTCGTTGAATCTCAGTTTGGTGCAGATAGGGCACATGTATGATAGTTTGTTGAAAACTATCAATTCCTAGTCCTACTGGGCAGTTGTAAAACCCTGGGACTGAAGGAAGAACACTGTTGATTTTGTCTTATGGTTCTTCCACCAGACCGTATTTCACAGGTATTCGCTAGAAACAATTCATTTTCTAATCCTAGATGGCTCTAGGTAGAGATGAGCGAATTGATTCTAACGAAGTGGAATTCATTTAGAATTTCAGGAAAACTTCGGTTCGGAACGAAATCAAACTTTGGGGTACTTCGCGTGAACAAAGTGTTCTTTTGATTGATAAAATGGCTGCGAGCACATGGCGTTACATGGGGCAAAGAACTCTGGGAGGAAGAAGGGCATAGCCTGCATGACATGTGCAGAGATGAAGCCAATCAGAGACCTGCGGGATTCTGTGATGTCACCGCACTATATAAGTCCGGGCGCGACGCTGGAAGCTCATACCGCTCTCACTGTACTGAGTAGGGAAGGTGCTGCCGCGGCTGCTTATCATAGCTGATACTAAAGAACTGATTTTTATACAGCGATTTTTGGGGGGTGTCACAGCTTGTCTCAGAGACTTCTTCTCTTAACGTTCTATTTCTGACTTTGTGGGGTATTGGATCTGAAGTCCAGTGTGCGTCCAGTGCAGCTGCATATACATTTTAATGCTATCTGCTCACAGCACATTGAATATCCAAGGGTGATCTAAGCCTGTTCCTGTTGTATTCATTAAAGAAACATGTTTTTTACAAAACAAATACCACTTCATTTTTGGCTGCTCAATTCTTTTGCGCAATTTACATCCAGGGGTTAAGTAAGCGTTGTTCTGCTGTTGTGGTAACTAAAATAAACGGTCTTTTTCACCGGCAAAAAAGACATTTTTCCTGTAGCATAATTCACAAGCGAAGGTTAATTACAATTTTTTCTCTTGTTGTGTAGCGTAAAATACACGCCATTGTAACACGCTACAAGGCTGGTAGTTTTTGTTTGCTCAATTCTTTTGCGCAATTTACATCCAGGGGTTAATTAAGCGTTGTTCTCCTGCTGTGGTGACTAAAATAAACCATCTTTTTCACCGCCAAAAAAGACATTTTGCCTGTAGCATAATTTACAAGCGAAGGTTAATTACAAGTTTTTCTCTTTTTGTGTACCGTAAAATACACGCCATTGTAACAAGCTACAAAGCTGGTAGTTTTTGGCTGCTCAATTCTTATGCGCAGTTTACATCCAGGGGTTAATTAAGTGTTGTTGTGCTGGTGTGGTGACTAAAATAAACCGTCTTTTTCACCGGCAAAAAATACATTTTTCCTGTAGCATAATCACAAGCGAAAGGTTAAATTACAAGTTTTTTCTCTTGTTGTGTAGCGTAAAATACACGCCATTGTAACACGCTACAAGGCTGGTAGTTTTTGTTTGCTCATTTCTTTTGCTCAAGTTTCATCCATTGGTTTACTAAGTATTTTTCTGGCGTTGTACTTAGTTAATGAAACGTTCTTTTTCACCGCCAAAGAAGAAATTTTGCCTGTAGCATAATTCATATCCGAAGGTTAATTAAGCCTGTTTGCGCTTTTACATTCAGTAAAATACACAATGTTTTTAAACGACACATACAAGTAAATTTTTCCTGGCCATTTGTGGAGCGCAATTTATATCCAAGGGTTACCCAAGCTTGTAACTGGGTTCATTTGGAGTCAAATACAGGGTGTGTATTTATCATATACAGATATCTTCATCAAACAGTGTCTGTACATTTTAGAACAAAGAGTATGTCAGATAGAGAGGTGGCAGGCTCTTCACCTGCGAGTGGCAGAGGCACAAACATTCCTGGAGCAGGCCCAGGTTGCAGCACAGCAAGGGGACATCGCAGCAGGGGTCACTCGGTAAGGCCACAACTGCCGCTGTCATCTAGCGGCTGTGTGTTGTTCAGCAACCAAATGGTTCTTGAATGGTTGACTAGGTCATCCACTTCCTCCCAGATGACATCTGACAACCCCAGCCAAGAGTCGGTGGGAACGTCAGACACAACCCTTAATTGGCATGGCCCGGGAGCGGGTCAGCGGCCCTCACCTGTCCTCAACCCGCCTCTGTCCCATCCGGTTCCCTCAGCCAGAGATCTACTATGTGGTCTGGGCTCAGCGCCATTATATAGCGAGGATGAACAATTTGAGGAGGGCAGTCAGCAGCTACTTGGCAGCGAAGAAATGAGGCCAATATCCCCTGCTTCTTGCAGTAGGCATGCAAAGTATAGATGTTGAAGTGGGGAATGGGAGGTCCTGGGTTTTGAGGGGTCAGCCTCTGCATCCAAGAAACCCGTGATGAGGGACAGAGCGACGATGAAAAAACAAATAAAAATGATGATGGAAACCGACCCCGCACTTGGGGGCCGGGGAGGGCAAAGGGGTTCATCATCGTCAGGGGAAAGGGCTTTACTTTCGGTTTAGGCAGCTTCGCAGCCCAGCAAGTGGTTTTGGTGTGGCCTGATTCACAAAGGAAACAGCAAAGTTTGGTTGGACCAAGGGGGCCACGGGGTAGAAAAAACCCACTTGCAGGTCCAAGAAAGTAGGGGCAAGGGGGTTAAACGAGGTTTCAGCGGTTTGTTAGTCACCATTTCGGGAACCTTTGGCGGGAAAAAATCAGGGGCCCCCGGGGGTGTGGCATTTCTTTTCTAAGGGCACCGGGGGACCGAAATTGGGGAAATGTAGAAAACTGTGGGCAAAAGTGGGAAACGTGGCCCCGGGGGGCCAATGTTGGCAAAACCCAATGGCCCTCGTCAACACAAATTCGCTTCCCCCATACAGTGGGGGCCCGGGAAAACGTTTTCTCGATGGGGGTGGGCCATCCCCCGGGCCGGGAGCAAAAAAAGCACAGCCAAGGCCAGTGGCACACATGCCCCTTGCAGCCCCCGTCAAGGCCACCACCTCCCCAAAGGGAGCTTTTTCCCCTTTTTCCCTTATCCTTTCCCGGTCCCCCCTGGGTCCAGCCCCTTTGCAACTCATGTTCCAAACAGGTTTGTTAAACAGGGGGAAACATTCAAAGAGACAAAAAATATGTGTCCAACCAACCTTTTTAAAGGGCAGGAATCTTTTCCTTGGGTCCGTCCAATTTGTTTGGTACCTTGGGGAGTCCCCCCTTTCCAAAGGGGGACTCTGCACCGTTTAACAGAACTAATTGGCTTTTTTGGGCCCACCCGAGATGGAGATTTCCCAAACCTAATTTTTTTTTCCAAAAAAGGGAGTACCAACACTTAAAAAAAATTTGAACAGAAAGTGGGCCCCGTCCTTGACTTTTCGGGTTTTTTTCAAAATTTTTACGGCAAAAACCCCGGACTTCTGGACTTTTAACAAAGGTCAGGGCCAAAAAAGTTCCCTTTACCCCCACCGGGGTTGGGAAAGTTTCCTTTCCCAGGCAACACCAACAACGTTTGGGAAGAAGGCCCCCTTTCCCCCCCTCCCGTTTCAAACTGCGGCTCCGGCGCCAATTTTCCGCCTCCTCCTCCTCCACCCCCCAAAAACCAAATCAAACCCCCACAAGACTACTCCATCATAAACCACATGGTAGGGCAACGGTGGGCACGCCCTTCTACAACCCGGCTTCCCTCCAAAAAAAAAGTCCACAGGGAGGAAATGCCCGGGGTCAGCAGCAATAAAAAACGATGTTTTTTGGGTTTTCCGCCCAACTTTCCAAAACGAAACCCTTGGTTTAAAGGGACAATTTGGGAGGAACATTTGGGGTCCGGCAGGCCCTCCAGGGGAAAGGGTGGGCCCCTGTGGGCCCCGCATTTGGGGCATTGGTTTTTTTCAATTTTTGGGTTTTGAAAAGGGTTTCCCCCCAAAATCGTCCATCTTGTCTTTAAAAATTTTGAAAAAAAGGGAAGGGAAACTGTGCATTGCACTTCAAAAAATTTTCCCACAAAAACCGGAACACCATCCCTCGAGTTGCAGCGGCAGAACGCCCTCCCCCAAAACCCCCTTATATGCATAATTTCCACCAGTTGGGGAAATTTCCCCCTCACCTGTTGGGGCCGAAAGTATGAACAAATAAAGGCCATTAAAAGATTTTTTTGATTTTACCCGGCGGGCAGGATTTCTTCCCCCGTGTCCCCTTTTATGTCCCCCAGTGGGGGACCCATTTCTTGGACACCACCGTTTTGTTTAGGGGCCCTTCGAGGAGGCCACGTTTTTTTGTCAGCGCCATGGGACTTTGGAAAAGAATAAAAATCTTTCCACTGCTTTTTATTCCTGGGAAAAGAAAAGCTGAAAAATCTGTCGGGGGAGGGGAACGGAGACTAGGGCACTACATCTCGCGGGCCACCTGAGTCCGGGGGGGGGACCCGAAAAGGGGGGGAGGAGGAGGAATTTGGGGGCAAAAGCAAATTTCCGGGGGAAAAAATTGGAAAAAATTCCCTTCCCCGGGACAAGAGGGGAGAGCAGGAGGGACTGGAGGGAGGGGGGAGTTTTAGGGGGACGAGGCAATACCCACAAGCACCGTGGCAGTATAGAGTGGAGGAAAGGGGGGCAGGAGCCCCCCGGGGCACTTGTTTCAAAGGCCCCGCAGCCCAAGCTTATTTTTTCCCCGGCTAGGGCAAGGGCCCCAAAACCGCAAAAAGGCAGAGGGTTGACTCTGGCTCTCCACCCCCTAAATTTGGGCCCCCCCGTAACCCCGGGTCCATAATTGGAGCCTTTTTTCCCCCCTGCTTTTAGGGGGGTGGGAAAAAACCAAAAACCCATAGGAAAATTTCCCCGTTTGTCATTGGGCCCTGCCTATGTGCGGGAATCGGGCCCTCATCCCGACAGGCCCGACGGGGGCCTTTTCCGCTCACCAAAAAACTGGTCCGGGGGCTGGGGAAGGGTTAGGGGGGGGGGGGGGTTAGAGCAGTACCAGCTCCAACAAAAACCCCAAACCCAAAATCCCGGAGTCACTGGGTGAGCACTCCTTACACCCGCCCAGTTTAGGAGGGCAGTGCCAGCCCGCAAAGTTAACAAGGCCCGGAAATTAATTTTCCCGGGAAACCCAAAAGGGGGTTTTTTCCTACTTGGACACACTTTTGGGCCCCCCCAGTTAAAAATCCTCCCCGGGCTACTGGGCAGCCAAAAATGGAAATTTTTGGGCCCCAACTTGCCGAATTTTTCAGTGGGAAAAAATGTCCGCCCCGGAAACCAATTTGTGTGGGCACAAGGGGAAATTTAAATTTCGGCGGGGGGCCCCAACCCCCCTTGTCCACAAAGGGAAAAAGTTGGGAAACGGGTTGACCTTTTGTCAAGAGAATCAGGTTGGAAAAGGGCCAAGAATTTTCCCCCCACCTCTCAAAGGGCCTAGGGGGTACAACTACCCCAGCCATGAAACCCTTTGCCCAAACTGTGAGGGAAAAGGGGTCCCGGGTTTAAAAATACCTGCCCACCCACTATTCGATTCCGCCAAAAGCCCCCCAACTGGGGGGAAAAATTTTCTCCATCTGCCACCCAAAAACATCTTTTCCAAGGGGCTGGTATTTCCCCCAAACCCCCCTCCACCTCATTCCTTGTTTTTTCCCCCTCCCATGACCTCGCGCACCCGCTGTTGGGTGGGGGGGCCGTGACAAAACCACTGTGTTCCCGTTGGGCCCCTTTTGTTTCCTACTCCCCGATTTTTTTCCCCCCTCCAAAAGTCAATTTTGCCACTGCCTGACCTCAATTTTCTGCAAGTCCTGGCCCCCACAACGGGTCATTGTGCCACGCTGCCTCAAACGCTGCGCCGGTGAACCTCCCCACTGTTGCATTTGTGCCACTTTTTGGGCACCAAGTCCTTTTTTCCACCCTTTCCAGAATGTCCCTTGTTCAAATGTCTGACCCCAAGGGGCTGCCCCGTCAACCCCACTTTTCCCTTTATTGTGCCAAATTTTTGTGGCCCCACTTTCCCGTTTTTTGGGCCCAAAACCCCGACCCTTTTATTGTTTCCACGTTCTGACCTCCTTTCCTGCCGGGCCCCCGTCGCCTCCCCCTCTCGTTTTTTTTAAGCCCCCTTGGGCCCCCCCTCCAGTTAAAATTTTTTCACCTCCCGAAAGTCATTTGTGCCACTGCTGAATCAAAGCTTTCGGGGTGGGCCCTGCCCTCCCACACTGTGTCCCTTGTGCCACCTCTGGGCCACATGCTTCTGCTGTTTTTTGCTGCTGGCCGTTTACCTCCACACTTTTTCTTGTTTTTCCAAATCTTTTGCCAAAACTTTTTTTGCCACCTCCAAATGGGAATTTGTGCCCTGCCTTACCCATTGTGCTTGCTTGCCCCTGACCCCCACCTGTGTCATTTTGCCAAATCCCATGGCAACTCCTGTTATTTCTACCTTTCCCAAAAGTCATTGTCCCCTGCCTGACCTCATCTGCCCGCTGCCGTGCCCTCCACACTGTGTTTGCCCCCTGTCTAAACCCCGAGCTGCTTTTTTTTGGGGCCGACCCTCCACACTGTGCATTTTTGCCCCTTTTGGGCCCACTCATGTCTTTGCCAAACCCCCAGAATGTCATTGGCAACTGTCTGAAACCCCCTGCAAACAGCCGCCGTCACCTCCACATCTCTGTCATTGGGCCACTCTGTTTGGGCCACTCCAGTTTTTGCCAACTCCAGACTGCATTGTTCCCCGTCTGACCTCAAAGCCCGGGTGCTGCCTTCCCCCCCCACACCTTTCAATTAAACCCTCTTTTTTTACCCCAGTTTTTGGAAAAAACCCCCCAGAATGTCATTGTGCCACTGTTTTGCCCCTCTGCAGGGGGGAGCCCGTGCCCCCACACCCGTGTCAATTTTTGCCACTCTCTGACCTCTGCTTTCTCTGTTGTTGCTGCTTTCCGGGGACCCCACACTTTTGGGCCTTGTGCCTCCTTTGGCCAACACTGTTTTGCCACCCCCAGAATGCCTTTTGCCACTGCCTGACCTCATGGGTGCGTGCCGTTTTACCTCCAAACTGTGTTTAAATTTTGCCACCATGGATACTCCCCGGGAAATTTCTAAACCCTTTTCCCAAAATTCCCCTTTTGCCACTGCCTGAACCCCCATGCTGTGCTGCCGTTTCCCCCCACACGTGGGCATTGTGCTACCCGTCCCGACCTTTATGCTGGCCCGCTGCCCGCTGTTTAAACCCCCTTTTTTTCCAAAAACTGTGTCAAAGGGGCCACCCCCTTTCCTCTCCCTGTTTTTTAATTTTCCACCCCCCAAAAAATGTCATTTTGGGCCCCTGCCTGACCTTTAAAAATGTTTCGACCTGACCCCACACCCGGGTCAATTTTGCCAAATGTCCTGACTTTTATCTGCCGCTGGGGCCCCGGGCCCCACACTTTTTTGACAAGTGCCAAAATTTTTGACCTCATTCTGCAGCCCCGGGCCCTCCACACTGTGTTTTATTTGCCCCCCCCTCTGACCTCAAACCGCTGGGTGCTTTGTTGCTCTGCTTTCCGGAAACCCCCACACTTTGTCCCTTTTTGGGCCCCTCTTTGGGCCCCCCTACTGTTTTTCCACCCTCCAAATGTCATTGTCCCCGCCTGGGCCTCAAAGCTTGCCGCCTGATGTACCTTTCCCCACTGTGGGCATTTTTGCCACTTTTCTGGGCCTCCCAGGGTTTCTAGGCCCCGGGGACCTCCACCTGTGTCATTGGCCACCTTGGGGCCTTTTTCCAGTTTTTTTTGGCCCCCTCCCCCGAATGTCATTTTTTGGGGCCCCTGCCTACCTCAACGGGTGCTGATTTACCTCCACCCGGTAATTTGTTGCCACTGTCTGACCTTTAAAAGCTGGCTGCTGCAAATGACCTCCACACTTGGGGTCATTTTGCCACTGGGCTGACCCTTTATTTTCTGCGGTGCCTTTCCCTCCACACTGTGTCCCTTGTGCCCCCTCCTGACCTCATGGGTGCGCTGTTTTTTTTTTTTCTGCCCCTGACCTCCACACTTTGTCAATTGTGCCACTCTTTGGCCTACAACTGTTTTGCCACCTCCAAAAAGTCAAAAATGCCACTCCTTAAACCCCATGCTGCTGCTGCCGTGACCTCCACCCACTGTGTCCCCTTGTGCCCCTCTTTGGCCTTTTAAACCCGTTTTTGGGCCCCCTTCCCCGAAAGTCATTGTGCCACTGTCTACCTCATGCTGGGTGCTGCGTCCCTCCACACTCTGTCATTTGGGGGGGCCCCTCCCTGGGCCTCATGCGTTGTGTTTTTGCTGCTGCCGTGAAACCTCCACACTTTGTCAAGTGGCCCCCTCTGTGGCCTGTTTATTTTTGCCCCCCCCAAAATGTCAAATTTTTGGGCCAAATGCCCCCACCTCAGCCGCGCGCCGTAAAACCCCCACACTTGTCATTGGGGCCACTCTTTGGCCCAAAAAACTGTTTTGCCACCTTTCCCGAATTTCCCAAAGTTCCACAGCCTGACCCTTTTGCTGCGCGAAAGGACCTCCACACTGGTTTTCCATTGTGCCCCTGTCTGAAACCCCATGCTGCGCTGGCCCGGAAACCCCCACCCTGTTTTCATTGGCCCCCTCTGGGCCTTTCTCCCCGTTTTTACCACCTTCCCCCAAAAAGGGCATTGTTTCTGCGGGCTGGGCCTAATCTGCCCGCCACCGCACCTCCAAATCTCTTTAATTTGGCCCAAACCCTTTTTGGGCCCACTTTCTGTTTTTCCCACCCCAGAAAAGTTTTTAATTTTTGGCCCCCCTTTTTTCCCCGACCTCAAAGCGCGGGGTGCCAAAGACCCCCCACACTGAGGGCCCTTGTGCCACAAAAGTGGCCTACCCCCTTGTTTTTGCCACCTCCAAATGTCCCTTGGGGCCCCTGTCTGGGCCTCAAGCTACGCTGCTGCCGGGCCTCACCTCCAAAACTTCTTACTAAGTTGTCCACCCTTAAACACTCTCTGGTTTTTTTTTTCCCCCGCTTTTCCCTTTCATGACCCCTTTTTCAGGCCCACAATTTCCCCTTGGGGTTTTAAAGGGCAGTTTTTCCCCCCTTAAAGGGGCCCAGGGAATTTTAAGTGAATCGATTTTAAAGCGGGGGGCAAATTTATTTTCGTGTCAAATTTAAACCCAAAAATTGTATGAAAGCCCAAACCAAACTCCCCGCATATTTAAGCATGGCCCCCTTTTAACATTCCCACACATTTCCTCCCGGCTCTGTGGGAGCCCCGGAAATGCTGTTTTTTAACACGATTTTGTCCCCAAATAATTCGGGCCGGGAAATTAAAATTTTTTCGGAAAAACGAAGAAGTGACCGAAACCAATTTTTTTAGAAAATCCCCATCCTAAACTTAAAGGCCCTTTTTGGGGGTTTTAAGAATTGCTTTAATTTGCCGTCTTTTAATAAGAGACTTTCAAAAACTCTTCCATACCTTCTTAAATTTTTTTTTTTCTGAACATGGAGCAAAATGCAGGTGGTAAGCGAGCAAAGAAGGATGTAGGAGTTAGAAGTACGAGAGAAGGAGCTCCTTCCAGTGCTGGCGACAACACGCAAGCCAGCGGATCATCGGTTGCAGGACCGTCAGGCCTGTCATCGCTGGGTCAGGGCCCTGTGAATCTCAGTAACGAACAGCGTCGCCAATCTGTTCTTCAGTGGTTAATGCAACCTGCATGCTGTGGTCCAGGACAGGGATAATCAATGTCCAGTTCAACTAAAATGGTGGTTGAAAGACTCCTTTTTCCGGCACTTTTTCAGTATGGGGTCATGCAGGTTTGGGGCTCATGCTGTGGCCCAGGACAGGTATAGTCAATGTCCAGTTCAACTAAAATGGTGGTTGAAAGACTCCTTTTTTCCGGCACTTTTTAATCTGCAGGTCATGCAGGTTTGGGGCTCATGCTGTGGCCCCAGGACAGGATAGTTATGTCCAGTAAACTAAAATGGGGGTTGAAAACCCCTTTTTTTCTGGCATTTTTTAAATCTGGGGTCGCATTTTGGGGCTCATGCTGCGTTCCCGGGCGGGATAGTCAATGTCCAGTTCAAGTAAAATAAAGGGTTTTAAATCAAACCCTTCGGGCATTTTTTAATTTGTGGGTCAGCGGGTTTTGGGGGTCTTTGCGTGGATAAGACAGGATAGTGAATGGTCGTGACTTTTATTTCTGTAGCTTTTATAACCAAGGTGTTGCCTAAAGATGAGACATATCCATTTTCTGTTGTGGATTTAATTCCGCTTCTCCCCCCCTGTTTTGGTGAAAGAATGAAGGGTGTTGTTCCTCCCCCCATAATTTTAATGGTCATTGGTGAAATCTATTATCGACTATCAATCGTTTGAAAATTTTGGGCTGATTGGGATAGACCCGAGACAAATTCAGCGAAACGCCATCACTAAAAGGGACATTGACTATCCCTGCCCGGGACCGCAGCATGACCCTTAAATCTGCAAACCCACAGATTAAAAATCCGGGAAAAAAGGGGTCTTTAAACCACAATTTAGTTAAAGGGCCCTTTGATATCCCTGTCCGGGACGCACATCCCTTTTTAAATCTGCATGATACAGATTAAAAAGGGGCACAAAAAAAGGGTCTTAACCCACATTTACGTTAAACAGGACAGGGACTATCCTGTCCGGACCGCAAAGACCCTTAAACTGCTTGACCCACAGATTCCCAAAAGTGCAAAAAGGCTTTTTAAAAATTTTAACAGCATTTTTTTTGGCTGGACATTGAACCTGGCCCGTACCAAGAGATATACCGCAAGACCCAGTTAAAAATGTGGAAGTTTTAAAATATGTAAAAAAAAAAAAAAATTAAAAAAGTTAGAGCTACTTGCATTTCCCCGGTGACATTTTTTTCCCACATGAATTGGGAATTAAAGCAAATGAAACAGTTCCCAGTGGGTAAAAGGGGCCTTTCTGAAAATCCTGCATTCTAGTCAGTGGGTTGAAGGAAATTATGATAAAGGGCGGGTAGGCTGAAAACGTGGAATGCAGGTTCAGCTAGCGGACAGATAAAAAGTGGGTGTGGGAGATTTAGGGGGGAACGTCCGTACCTATTAAACCAGGTTCATCAAGCAGGGGCCGGAATTACAGGGTTTTGGGGAAGCCAGGGGGGGTCCGTCATTATTAAAACGCAGGTTCAGCTAAAGGGCCAAGTTACAGGGGTGGGTAAAGCCAGGCTGGGTCCTCATCTATTTTCCCCCAGGTTAGCTAGCGGGGCCAAATTCAGTGGGTGTGGGAGAGCCAATTTTGGTTCCTCTCTATTAAAAACGGGAAAAAAAAACCCTTTTGAGCAGCAACGAAAACAGTTTGCTGAACAGGTTGGGAAGCGGAATTTGACTAAGCCCTTTTACTGTTTGGCCACTGTTGACAATTGTAAGAACAAACCTATAGAAACCCACATTTTTTAAAATAGGACCCCGTGGCATAGCTTATTCACAGCAAAAAGCCCCCAAAAATTCAAAACATGACCCTTTGGCCACCTGACAATTGTGAAGGACAAATTCTGTTAGAAACCATTTTTTTATAATAGGACCTGTGTAAGCTGCATTTCCCAGCAGGATCCAAAAAAATTATAAAAATGACTTCTCAGCCCCTGTTAAAAATTGTGAGAGAGAAAAAGCCCCTTAGAACCAATTTCTGTTTCCAAAAGGAAAACCCGATTTTAGATGATTCACAGCCCATGACCCCAAAACCCTTGACAGGCGAAAAAATTTTTTGAAAGGGGTAAATTGAATAAATTTTTTTTTTATGAATCTGTGTACAATTGGTGTCTTTTACAGTCTGCTCACCGCAAAAACCCGCAAAATGAACTTTTGGGAAAGAGAATATAAATTTCAGCAAAAATGATAGTTTAAAAAAAAAAAAATCAAGAGGAACCATTTCTGTTTTGAAGAGAAATGTAGAAGTAGAGGACCTGCAAGCTAATCGTGACCATTGGCAATTGGGGCCACAACATCATCAGAGATCCACGCCTGATTCATGTTATGAAAGTCCAAACAATCCACTGTATCAGTGGAAAACGGAGGCCGTTTTGTCTGTAATGACTCCTACTCCAAGCTGTTGCTGAAGGTCCTGCTCAGCATTATGACGGCGGGCAGGACAACACCTACTATGGGTGGTATGAGCTCGTGTCATTCAATATTCCATTTGGGATACCCAAAAGGTCGTTTGTTTCCGGAACATATTCCAAAAACATCGTGTTGAACGCAGTATAGTTTGTGCGACCATGATCTTAAGAAAGCCCGGTCCCAGTTTTGTTGTATGTGTCCCTGCATTACATAGTGTGGAGGTGGTAAATTAAGGATGCCAAGGCCCCAATTAGGCTTCTGGCCACCTTGCTGCTACTGCCTGCTGCTGCACTACTTGGGCACTCTACCTGCTGTCACGTTGCTGACGATGTTCCACTGTGACATGTGAAGATGTGAAGCAGACGCAAAGATGTCTCCAGTTGATCAATCAGCAACTGTCTTCCATTTCCTGATTTTACTCTCTATTTGGGTGGGAGGAAGGAAAGTGCTGAGTTTTGCTTTGTAACGGGATCGCGAAGGATGGCCACCCCCCAAAGTAAAAAACGTTTGGTTTAAGTTTGAATGGCCTTAACGCGAGGATCATGTAGGAGGAAATGGAGCATCCCAAGCACTCAGTGAGAGAAGGAGCCTTGTTTTCCCAAGCCACGAGGTCGATGGCACTAGCAAACTGATCTTCCTCATCTTCCTCCTCCCCTCAAATCCATACCAACCTCTTTCCAAGGCAGGCGGACATTGGTTATGACATGTCCAGGAATATCTCAATCCGCCTCCCTTCCTCCGCCTCAGCTTCAAACACAGCCATGACTTGCCTCAGATGATGACCTGAGAGCTAGGCCACCCCCTTCGCACCAGCCATGTTCTCCACCGAAACCACTGCCTAAGAAGAACGATAAAAAAGTTGTGAAACTGTCGGGCCTTCTGGATTCGACGGGAGAAAGCTCTGTGTCCCGTCCTCCTCCTCCGTCACTGAAGGAAACCTGCTTTAATCCAGAGTGTCCAACACTTGTTACAGAACAAAGATCACCACAATGCTCATGCTGACAAGAGCATTGTCGCACTGACCACTTGGTGTTTCTTCAAAACTCGCAAGGATGGTGCAGAGCTTTCACTGCTCCACATTCGGTGCTCAACACTAGAGATGGGCGAATTGATTCACGAAGTGGAATTCGTTTTAAATTTCAGGAAAACTTCGGTTCGACCGTAAGTCGAACTTGTTGGGGTACATTCTGGGTGAACGAATGTCTTTTGATTGATAAAATGGCTGCGAGTCACAGTGGTGCGTACATGGGGCAAAGCACTCTGGAGGAAAAGGGCATAGGCCTGGCATGACAGTGCAGATATGAAGCAATCAGAGACCGGGCGGGATTCTTACGTCTCCGCACTATATAAGACCGAGCGACTAGCGAGCTGGGAGCTCACACTCCTCTCACTGTAAAACTGATAGGGAAGGTTTCTGCTGCGGAGTGAAACGCTTCTGAAGAACTGATTTTTATACACATTTCTGTGGGTGTCTCAGCTTGTCCTCAGAGACTGTTCTCTGAATGATCTATTTAAGATTTTTGGGTATTGGAATCTGAAATCCAGTGTGCGTCCACTGCACAGCTGGCATATACATTCAATAAACCAAGTGGATCAAAGCCAGTTCCTGTTTTAATCATTTAAAGAAACAGGCGTTTTTACAATACAAAATTACCACTTCATTTTTGGCTTGCTGAATATCTATGCGCAATTTATATAACATCCATGGGGTTTTAAATAAGCTTGTTTTGCTGGTGTGCTGACAAAAATACAAACCGTCTTTTTCCAATTCAAAGCCAAATATATATATTTTTTTTATGGTAGCCTAATTCACCAAAACAAAGGCTAATTACAAACAGTATCTCTTGTTGTGTGTGGCGTAGAAAACACGCAATTGTAACGACGCTACTAGTTTGTGCCGGCTCAATTCTTTGGCGGACAATTACAATCCAGGGGTTAATTAAGCGTTGTTTTGCTGGTGTGCTGACAAAAATAAACCGTCTTTTTCACCGCCAAATATATATATTTTTTTTTGGTAGCCTAATGCACAAGCAAAGGCAATTACAACTGTATCTCTTGTTGTGTGGTGTTGAAAACAAACGCAATTTGTAACACGCTACAGTTTGTGCGCTCCAATTCTTTGGGCCAATTTACATCCAGGGGGTTAATTAAGCGTTGTTTTGCGGTGTCTGACAAAAATAAACGTCCTTTTTTCAACGCCAAAATATATATATTTTTTTTGGTAGCCTAATTCACAAGCAAAGGCCTAATTACACTGTATCACTTGTTGTGTGGCGTAGAAAACACGCAATTGGAACAGCTACTAAGATTGTCGCGGCTCAATTCTTGGCGCAATTTACATCCCAGGGGTTAATTAAGCGTTGTTTTGCTGGTGTCTACAAAAATATAAAACCCCCCCGGTCTTTTTCAACGCAAATATAATAATATTTTTTTGGTAGCCTAAATCTCAACAAGCAAAGGCTAATTACAACTGTATTCTCTTGTTGAGTGGCGTAGAAAACACCAATTGTAAACACGCTACTAGTTTTGTGCGGGCTCAATTTCTTTGGCGCAATTTACATCCAGTGTTTAATTAAGCGTTGTATCTGGTCTGACAAAAAATAAACCGTCTTTTTCAACGCCAAATATATATATTTTTTTTTGGTCCTAAATCACAAGCAAGGCTAATTAACAACTGAGCCTCTTGTTGTGTGGCGTAAGAAAACACGCAATTGTAACACACGCTACAAAGCTAACTAGTTAGTGCGGCTCAATTCTTTGGCCAATTTAAATCCAGGGGTTTAATTAAGCGTTGTTTTTGGTGCTGGTGTCTGACAAAATAAACCGTCTTTTTCAACGCCCAGTATATATATATTTTTTTGGTAGCCTAATATCACAACGCAAAGGCTAATTACAACTGTATCTCTTGTGTGTGCGTAGAAACACGCCAATTGTAACACGCATAGTTTGCGTGCGGCTCAATTCGTTTGGCGCAATAAACAATCCATGGGGTTAATTCAAGCGTTGTTTTTGCTGGTGTGCTGACAAACAAATAAACCGTCTTTTTCAACGCGCAAATATATATATATTTTTTTGGTACCAAATTCACAAGCAAAGGCTATTTACAACTGTATCTCTTGTTGTGTAGGCGTAGAAAAAACACGCAATTGTAACACTCTAGTAGTATTGTGCGGGCTCAATTCGTTTGGCGCAATTTACATCCAGGGGTTAAATTAAGCGTTGTTTTGCTGCTGTGCTGACAAAAATAAAACCTACGACCTTTTTCACAACACCAAATATATATATATTTTTTTGGTAGCCTAATTCTCAAGCAAAAGGCTAATACAACTGTATCTCTTTTGTTGTGTGGCGTAGAAAACACGCAATTTTAACACGCTAACCAAAGCTACTAAGTTTGTGGTGGCCTCAATTCTATTTGCGCAATTGTCCCTCCAGGGTTAAATAAGCGTTGTTTGGCTTCTGTGCTGACAAAAATAAGCCTCTTTTTCAACGCCAAAATATATAATATTTTTGTTTGGTATCCTAATTCACAACAAAAGGCTAATTACAACTGTATCTCTTGTTGTGTGGCGTAGAAAACACCAATAGTAACACGCTACAGTTTTTGCGGCTCAATTCTATTGCGCATTTAGCAATCAGGGTTAATAAGCGTATGTTTGCTGCAGTGCTACAAAAATAAACCGTCTTTTCAACAACCGAAATATATACATTTTTTCTTGTAGCATATTTCACAAGCGAAGGTTTATTTAGCCTGTTTGTGCTTTTACATTTAGTAATACTCACAGTGCTTGTAAACGACACATACAAGTAAATTTTTTCCTGGCCATTTGGGAGCGCAATTACATATCAAGGGTTACGCCCAGCTTGTTACTGGGTTCATTTGGAGTCAAAAACAGGGTGTATATTTATCATCTACAGATAGCATCATCAAACATGTCCTGTAATTATTGAACAAAACAGTATGTTCAGACAGAGAGGTGGCAGGCTCTGCAACTGCGATGGCAGTGGCACAAACATTTCGAAACGGCCCAGGTCCAGCACAGCAAGGGGACGTCGCAGCAGGGGTCACTTATCTCGTGAGCCACAACTGCCGCTGTCGATCTAGCGGCCGTGTGTTGTTCAGCAACCCAGAGAGGTTCTTGATTGGTGACTAGGTTCATCCACTTCCTCCTCCAGATGACATCTACAACCCCACCAAGAGTCGGTGGGAACCTCAGACACAAACACTTAGTTGGCATGGCCCAGGAGCGGTCAGCGGCCCTCACCTGTCCTCAGTCCCGCCTCTTGTCCCACCAGTTCCTGCTAAGCCAGGGATCTACTATGTGGTCTGGCTCATGCCACTATATAGCGAGATGAACAATTTTGAAGGAGGGCATTCAGCAGCTACGTGGCAGCGAAGACATGGGGCAAATATATTCCCCAGCTTCTTGCAGTAGGGGGGCGGCAAAAGTATAGATTGGAGAGTGGCATGAAGTCATGATGTGAGAGGTCAGCCTCGGCTTACCAAGACCGTGATGAAGGACAGTAGTGACTATTGAAAACACAAATAGATGATGATGTACCGACCGCACTTGGGGAGCCGGGTGAAGCATGGGCTTCATCAACCGTCAGGAGAAGAGGGCGTCAGCTTGCGCGTCAGGCACGGCGCATCCAGCAAGTGGGTTGTGTGGCCGTGGAGTCAGCAGGGTAGTCAGCAGTGTGAGGTCGGGAGCCAAGCGGCCAACGGGGTAAAAACCCGCTTTCGCAGGTCCAAGACAGTAGCGCACAGGGGCTCAGCGATGCCAGCGTCGCAGTAGTCACCTCATGCGAGCGTTGCGGTAAAATCAGCTACTCGCGGTTGGCAGTTCGTTGCTAAGACACCGAGGGACCGAATATGGTATATGTAGAATCTGTGGGCAGAATGTGAAGCGTGTGCCAGGGCTAACGTTGGCACACAACGGGCCCTGCCGTCAACACATGCAGCCGTCCAACCATCCGGTGGCCTGGGAGAAACGTGGCTAGATGTGGTGGTCCATCCTGCCGCTGCAGCAGCAGCAGCGGCCAGTGGCACGCATGCCATTTCAAGCCAGACAAGGCCTCCACCACCTACTGTCAGAAGGCAGCCTGTTACACTTATTGACATCCTCTCCCGTTCCCAGAATCTCCTGCACCTCGCTACTGCATGGCAGCCAGCAGTCTTTTCAGAGGAGGCGATTGCTAAAGAACAACAGAAATGCGTCCAACCAATCCCCTAAGGTGCAGGCAGGGCTGACCGTGCTCCTGTCCAAGTTGTTGGTACTAGAGTCCCTCCTTTCCAAATTGGTGGAGCTCTGCAACCATTCAGAGAACTATGGCTTGTGCACGAGCCGGATGGAGAGTTCCAAGCCGTAATTTCTTTTCCCTTTTTCCAAAAAGCAGACCAAGTCCACTCCATCTATAAATTGTAGAACAGAAAAGTGGAGGTCAGTCCTTGAGCTTATCGTTTGTTCCAAGGTCCACGCAAGCGCGGTACGTCTGGAGCTGTAACTAAACTACTGTCAGGCCATACAAGTCCTTTACGCCCACTGGGTGAATTTGCTTCCTGCCCAGGCACACCAACATCTTGGACAGGAGAACGGCGCTTGTTCTCCTCCACGTTGTCAACTGCTGCTCCTGCGCAATGTCCGCCTCCTCCCCTCCACCACCACCACCATCTCACCTCCAACAAGTACGCTTCCATCAAAACCACAGTGTAGGGCACAGCGGTGTCACGCAGATCTACACCTAGCATGCCTCGGCGAACGAAGAAACACAGGGGAGGAACTGCTTCCGCGTCATGCAGCAAGAAAATCGATGTGGGGCTTTCCTCACCTCCGCGCCAACCTGCAAATCGGAACCATGGTGACGGACATGGGGTGATGAACATGGTGTCCGCGCTGCAACCGAGTAGGGAAGGCCCATGGCGCCCCTGCATGCGCACGTGTTCAATACTGGTTTGTAAAAAGGTTCCTGAAGTCTTCCACCGATCTTCAGAACATTCTGAAATGGCGCAGAAAACTGTGCATGCACTTTATTCCATTCGTAACAAAGCCAGGGAACACCCTCCTCGAGTTGCAGCGGCAGAACGCCTCCCCACACCTCTGATATGCGATGTTTTCCCACCCGCTGGAATTCCCAGTCCTGCACATGGTTGGACGACTGTATGAACAAGAAAGCCATTAATACGATTTTTTGATGACAGGCAGACAGTAGTACTCCCTGTTAACTTGATGTCAGCCATGGCAGCTCAATGCGTGACACCGTGCCCGTTTGTTGAGCCATTCGAGGAGTCCACGTTATTTGTCAGTCGCCAGGACTAACGGGAAGTGAATCACGTCATCACTGCTTCATGTCCTGAACAGATTGCTGAAAAAGTCTTCAGGCAGGGGACCTGAGATGTGGGCCGACTACATCTCGTGGCCAACATGAGTCCGGTGGAGGACTGAAATGGAGAGGAGGAGGAGGAAGGAGGACATTGGAGCAGAAGCATGTCTGGTGAAATGATGGATTTTCTACCAGTGACAAGAGAGGAGGAGCAGGAGCAGCTGGAGGAGGTTGATAGATGAGGAAGAAGAGGCAGATTGACTCCCAAGCACCGTGGCAGTATACAGTGGAAATGGGAGCAGGGACCCCTTCGGAGTCACTGTGCAGAAGTCCCGCAGCATGCATACTTGCCTGGCTAGTGACAGCCGAATAGTCAGCAAATGCCGGCAGAGGATGACTTCTGGCTCTCCACACAATAGGACCCCTGCGCTACCGGTCCAAAATGGGAGCCTTTTTACCCAGCTATTGAGAGGGAAGTACAAACTCCAATACATAGGGAAATCCATCCTCCCGTAAATCAGTTGGCCGCTGCCTATGTGCGGCATCGGTCCCTCCTCTGACAGGTCTGACCGTGGGTTTCCTCAGCGCTCACGTTCAACTGCCGTTGCGGCTGCTGGGGGAAGGTGGGGGGGTAGGAGCCATACGCACTCCATCAGCAGTAAAAACCTAATTCTGGATCACTAATTTGAGCATCTTCCTTCACCCCCCTAGTGAGGAGCAGCACCAGCAGCGAGCAGCAGCAGCAGACATGGAGCATTACCCTGAAAGCCAACAGGTTGTGGCCTACCTTGGACAGCACCTGGCTGCCACCCCAGTTAGAAGATCCGGCTGGACTACTGGGCACCAAACTGGATGTGTGGGTGGCCGCAACTGCCGAGGTTTGCAGTGGAGAAAGCTGTTCCTGCCTCTGACCCGGCCAGTAGTTGTGGCAAATCAGAGCGGGTGTTCAGTGCGGCGGGGGCCATCGTTACCCAAGAGATCCCGCTTGTCCACAGGGAAATGTTGCAAACGACTGACCTTTTACCAAGATGAATCACCGTGGATCGGCCAGGATTTCCACACACCAATGCCTTAGGCTCAGTCTGTTCCAAACTACCTGCCTCAGCCACTATTCTGAGCCGCCAACCCCTCCTGATGCCAATCACAACTGCTGATAGTTTCTCCATCTGCCTGACCCCGTCTTTACCAGGGACTGGTATTGCCACCCACCTCAACACTCTGTCATTGTGCCACTCTATTTGCTCATGCTTCTGCTGCTGTTGCTGTTGCCGTGACATCCACACTGTGTCATTGTGCCGACTCTGGCGGCCTGTAGCTGTTTTGCCACCTCCAGTATTTCTTTGTGCCACTGTCTGACATCATGCTGTTGCTCCTGTCATCACCCCACTCTCAGTCATTGTGCCCACTGCCTGACCTTCAATGCTGCTGACCGCCGTGACCTCCGCTCTCAGTATTGTGCCGCTCTGTGGCCTAATAACTATTTTTCCTCCTGCAAATGTCCATTGTCACTAGCTCTGACCTCATGCTCTGCTGTACTTCCTGTCGTGCCCTTCCACACTGTGTCATTGTGCCACTGGCTGACCTCATGCGGCTGCCCGTCCGTGACCTCCACACTGTGTGATTTGTGCCCACTCTGTGTCCTAAACTGTCCTTGCCGCCGCCCCCCACCTCCATATGTCATTGTGCCGACTGTCTGACCTCATAACTCACTGCGCCGGCCTGACTACCACACTGGTGTGATTGTGCCACGCTGTGGCCTAATACTGTCTTGCCCGCCTCCATAATGTCATTGTGCCCCGTCTGACCTCATACTGCTGCCGGTCCGTGACCTCCACACTGTGTGAATTTTTGGTGCCACTCTGTGGCCTAATACTGTCTTGCCTCCTCCATAATGTCATTTGCCACTTCTGACCTCATACTCTGCTGCCAGTGACCTCCACACGGTATCATTGTGCCACTCTGTGGCCTAATATACAGTTTATGCCGCCTCCATAATGTCATTGTGCCACTGCCTGACCTCATACAGCTGCCGCCGTGACCACCACAAAGAGTGATTGTGCCACTCAGTGGCCTATACTGCTTGCCTGCCCCCATAATGTCATTGTCCAACGTCTGACCTCATACTTCTGCCAGCCGTGACCTCCACACTGTGTATTGTGCGCACTCTGGGGGTGTCCTAATACTGTTTTGCCGCCTCCAGAATGTCATTGTGCCACTGCCTGACCTCATGCTGCTGCTGCCATGACCCTCCCACACTGTCCTGATGTGCCACTCTGTGGCCTAATACTGTTGTGCCGCCTCCAGAATGTCAGTGACCACTGCCTGACCTCATGCAGCGGTGCTGGCGCCGTCACCGTCCACAATCTATCACTAATGTTGCCCACCTGAGCCTCACTTGTTTTTTTCCAGCTTTCCGCTAGCATTGACTTTATCAGGCTACTTGCCCGCTTGAGTTTTTTTCAGTTTTGCCCCACTAAGTGCCCAGGAATATTTATAGTGAAGCGATTTCTAAGAGCGGCGGCAGTCATCGTGCGTGTCATAACTAAGAATCAGCAACATGTATGAATACCAACCAGCCCCGCTGCATATTTTAAGCAATGGCACAAACGTTTCTACAGCACCCCTGAGCTCTGCAGCCTGAAATATCTGTTTTTAAAGTGATTCGTGCCGATAAGTAATTGGTCCGAAACGAATTTGTCAAAAAATTCGGCGAAGTGACCGAACCGAATTTTTGAGAAATTCGGCCATCTCTACTCAACACCCCAAGGTCCGCACCGCTGCTTGTCAGGCAATGTGCCGCTGCTTGTCAGACCTCGAGCCTTTCTCAGCAGGCAGTCCAGACCCGCATAGCGCTTTAGAAATTTATAGACGACGATGGTTCAAGAACGAGTCCAGTAAAAGGGATTTGCTCCAGCCTAACCGATCTTAAGGTGGCCAGGAATTTCTACCATTTATCGCACACCACCTTCTCTGCACAAGAATCTTGTCACCATCACCCAGTCAATCGGTTGGTCCTCCGAAGAGCCGTCCACAGCGCCTGACCTGTGTGTTGACGGTCCTCCAAACAGATTAATTTCAACGGCCTGTTTCTCTGGCACATGATCCTATCATGACCTTGGGGAAAGAACCCTGCCACATCCCTGCGGTTTTGAAGAGCCTGCGCCAAGCCTGAGAGCGGCCACCATCACCACCAGAGACATCCACCCCCGCTGTCCCAAGATATTCACAGCCTTGACCGTGCTACTAGTCCATGTATCAGTGGTTCAGATGGACTTGCTGGACACAGATGCAGACAACGGGCGCTGAGATTTAGATGACAGGGCTGGCCAGGGCAGGGACGGCTTTTCTGGCAAAGAAATGCCTACTTTGCATCAGGTATTGAGAGCAGGCAAGGGCCATAACGTTGCGGAACCCATCTGTGTCCACCAGACAGAAAGCCTGGCAATGACACATTTCAGCTTTGGCTTGGGATGGTTTGGGTCAAAGTTTTTCCTTCTGCGCCCCAAACCTGGTAGACAGAAGTGCTGGGTGCTAGATCGCTGCTGTATGGCGTGCAGGTCAAAACTGGTGAAGGAGAAGGCTAACTGTGTCTCTCATGTGGTACACCAGGCGACGTTGTGCTCTGGGGCTGATACTTTCTCATACACACTGCAGACATGGGCAGCTGAGACCGCATGGTCTTGGAATGGCGGAGGAGGCGAACAAGGGTTTGACAGTGGTTTGGAAGTCCGACCATGTGGTCTTTTTTTCGCCAAGTGTCACCTCCATTCCACCTCCAAGTCCCACTCATGCATTCGCTGCATGTGACTAGAAAATGATGGTGGGGTAAACACCTAAGATCTCCCTATACTGATGCGTTACGGAAAAGGCAGCTCATGACATCGCTAGGTGTATCAGAGGCTTGATCCAAAAAGGCGCAGGTGTGAGAGGTCCTGGACCTTTTTGTCGGCGATAAGCGAGGAGCAGTGTTTCCGCTGATCATGGCTGGCGGAATAATCTCAGCGGACTTGTGCGGCCGCCCTCTCCCTTTTTGAGGTGGGACCCATATTGACACTACCCCATTATATTCCTCCTCGTCCAGTGATGAAGCGGTCGCAAGCAAATTCTGCTGAAAAGACCACGTTGGATCCGCATTGTTGTCATCATCATCATCACCAACACAGGAGACTTCCTCGTCCTGACATTCTACAGCTTGGAGCTGCGGGCTACAAGCAACAGGCACTGCAAGGCGTTGCCGTCCGCCCGGGATTTTTGCCGATTGACCGACTTCCTTCTCCTCCTCTGATGGCATCAGCAATTGGGCGTCAGAGCAGACAAAGTCATCCTCTTTGGCCTCTTGATCTTTTTAAATGCCTTCTAACCCCAACCGTATTTTGTCATCAAAGAGGTTTTCAGAAATTGGATTATCCACAGTGTTGGACGGATGCTGGTGATGATGATGACGACATTTGTAGCTGTGACTGGGAGGACGAGGAGGTAAGACTGCTGGATGCAGGTTGCATTAACCACTGAAGAACAGATTGGCGACGTGTTCGTTACTGAGATTCACGGGGCCCAAGGGCCCCAAAGGGCACCAACCTCTAAAATGCAGCCCGACGGCCCTGAACCGCGATCCGTGTTGTCGCCAAATGGAAGGAGCCCTTCTCTCATACTCTCCCCCATTTCCCAAACCCTTCTTTGCTCCTTACCCCCTGAAATTGCTCCATGTTCAGGATAAAAAAATTTTAAAAAAGGTATGGAAGTGTTTGACAGTTCTTATTAAAAGAGGCAAATAAAGCATTTTAAAACCCTCTTTTTTCCAACAGCCTCTCGGATTAGAATCAAATTTTTTCTTCAAATACTGTGGAATGCGGTCTGGGGGAAAAACCCCGAACAAAAAAATCAAAGTTTTTTTTCCCTTCATTTCCCGAGATTTACAACCCCGTAGGATAGCAATTGATAGTTTTAAAAACAATTTTGTACAATGAGTTAGCCCCAAACTGAGCGCACTGAGTGAAATAGAAGTATTAAAAAGTTTATGGATTAAATATGGGGTTTTGCCCACTACAAAGGCGCAGTTACTAGAAATAATGTGTAAAACAATATGTGTAAAAAGAGCTCTTTTCCCCAACCCAAAACCAGGACTGCAATAAGAGATTTAAAGTTTTTAGGGATTGTTGGCGGCCTTCACACCGTGACCTACCAAAAAAGGGGGGCATTTTACTATAAAAAATATGTAAACACAATTTGTTAAAAAATGAGTCTCTCCCTCCAACCAACCCCGGGGACGAAAATAAGAGCATTTAAATGTTATAGGGTTTTAAAGGCGGCCTTAAACCCAGTGACTAGGGGGGCAATTTACTATAAAAAGGTGTAACACAATTTAGTAAACTGAGCTCTCTGGCCAATCAGAACGGACTGCAATAAGATATTTAAAGTGTTATATGGATTAATTGGGGGCCCTTTCACCAGTGACTAGGGGCCCAATTTATATAAAATATGTAAAACCAAAATTTGGAAAAAATTTTAAAGTTTTGCGCAAACGAAAAAGGACTTCAATAAAACTATTTAAAAAAGTTATGGGAAAGTTTTTTCCTTTTTGGGAACACTGCTTTGCAGTATTCAATAGAACTGAAAAAAAACATCAGAGGTTGGGGCCAAAAAAGTGGAAAAATCAATGTTTTTTAATTAAAAGGTCAAGAAACCCCAACTGCAAATATCTCCCTTCCTTTCCAACCCTCCCCACCCCCACACACACACCTTCCCCCCGGGGGCTACACAACCAGTAGATATCTTTAATTTTCTCAAAACTAAAAAAGAAGTGAAATTCTCTAATTAATTTTTCCTTGTAATTTAGGTGGAGGTTTCTTGCATTAAAAGAGATATCTCGCAGAGCGTTGAACAGCTTTTGGGTTTAAACCCCGACACGTCCTGTGTGAAGTATCAGACAGAGAAGAGGAACAGGAAATCTTTCATAGAAAAAAACAGGTCACAATTTTTGCACCCAAAAGTCCATACCCCCCCAAATGGGGATTTTGGACATCCTCCTCCCCCCCTATTCCGGAGTGATTGGGGGCCCGCAAAATGTGGAAACGCTTAAATGGCGCGATATAATGATTATCTGAAAGATTGTCACCAAAAATATTGCGTGATCGGAAATTTCCGATAACCCTAAAAACCGTCCCCTTTTCAATTTTTGGGGGAAAATTCGTCATCCCTGCACAAGTGTTTTTAATTAGTGCACAGGGACTTTTTTATTGTCAGTGCATTCTGTGGGTTTTCCTGAAAACATGACCTTTTTGGGGGGGCTGAGGATGGGTTTGGCCCCCTGGCCAAGGGTTTGACACACTTATCTAGGGGGGAAGGTTGGCTTTAAAAACTGGCCTGAGAGGCCCATGAACTTTTGTTTTTATAATTTAATAATAATTATATAATATATCTGGTGAATTACATTGTCTTCGCTGACTTGGGGACTTATTTTGTAGTTTTGGGGGCTCACCAGAGAACCTTCTGATTGTCTGGTGGGCCATTCCAACCCAGTTTCTTGCCATAATTAATTCTAATAGATTATGTTAATATAGCTTGTGCTTCTGTTACTACAGGGAACAGGAATAAAATTTGTGTCAATATTAACACAGCCTCACCAACATGTTACTGGTTATTGCATGTTTCCACTGTAGCATGGATCATTCGCTCTCTACATTTCCATATTATCTTCTCAGTGCAAAGATGCTGTGCTTAGAATACAATTCAAAATATTAGCAGCAATTTGTAATTTGATTGTCTTGTCATTTCCATTCAAGAACAGACATTTATCTAGTTACGGTGGATGCCAATTGAATCCTCGTGCAATGCATAAAACAATTAAAAACTAGATTATGAAAGTATTTGTCAGCAGCCTCTGGCTCTAAATAAAGTCAAATCCAGACTTATTCTTGCTAAGTATGATATTGATTATTTCATTCCTGCAGCTTCATTGAACACAGTATCCAAGTGAGGGACTGTTCATTGCGTTGTGACTTGCTGTGAAAATATCCAAGGTTTAAACCCCCTTTTCATTACGCAATTGATGGGGGAAAAACAAATTTTTTTTGAGGATCATGCAATCCCTTACATCTGATGTGTGAAATTAGTTTTTAAATTATTGCATTGTAGGCTGAGTGCAACTTGTACAGTTTACAAAGTTATAATGGACCAGAACAAATCTTTGTGTATCATGTACAGATTTTATGGCAAACACATTTTCTGACTTTGTTTTTCTGATAATATTAAATTTTTAAAAATTTTAAAACCCCTAAGATCAGTTTTACCTGTTCTTATCTTACCTTTAGTCGGTATCAAAAAGGGGGAGTATCTTCCTTGGGGAGAGCACCTTGATGGTGGGGATTTGAAGTTGCCTTTTTGCACCCCCCAAGTACTGCATATCACAAGGGATTATGGGTAAGGGGAAACTCCAAATTTCCGGGAACACAAAGGATTTTACAAAAAAGCGTTCCTTTAAAATTCCACACTTAAAAACAGGTTTTTGCTTTTTTCCCAAGTTTCAGGGGTTTGTAAATTTTTTTTCTGAAATTGCCAAATTGGTTTGGCTTTCCAATTTTGTTTTTGGGTGACTGGTTTTAATGGGCTCTTAGAAACGCTCCTTTCATCCTGGGCCCAAGATGAGCAGGCGCTTCCATAAGTAGGGCAAAAAATGAAAAAAACCTGAGATCGGGGGGAGTTTGGAGGTGCCGCTCAAAAGACAATTCAACATTTATGATTTTGGATGGGAAAACCCGGTTTCCGGCCCGATCAATTTAAAAGTGGTTTCCCTGAGCCTGAATTGTAGCTTTGTATCTAGAAAGCAATCTAGATCTGCAGTAGAACAGGTTCTTACATTGGATTCAGGCGCATTCTACGCTACTAATCCACGCAAAATTTTTTTCCCCCAATGTCTATTCTTTTCAGTGGCTGCTGAAAAGATCATGTAACATTATATAAGGGCAATTCCAATGACTGGTTTGTTATATTACGCATAGTGTAATAACACTGGTGGACCCTGAACAACTAACCAAACAGGGAAATTCACCAGGAGTTGCAAGAAATTACTATACAAATTGTGTATAAATTAAAACCAAGAGACTCACCACTAGATAATTCGGCCAACGGACAGAGGGCGGAATGTGACAGGTTCATGGTAGGGGAAGATTTCACATGTGAGTTCAATCCAGAAGCAAGACAGTAATAGTGATAACAGACCCTAATTAGCTGTCCCTGAATCTTCCCCTAAATCTACTCTGACAACAGAATATCTATACCTGAAACTGAACCTATAGCTTTCTCTCAAAACATGTACATACACTACAGCTCCAGGGCACAATGACCCCCTGGGAATCGCACACCAGGATTACATAAACACTAAACTTATATAAAAAAAAACCCTATAACTTGGCCAAACAGGTCTTAGACAAGAAACACTATATTAGAACTTGATACAACTAGACTAGACAATAGTCTTTAACCCCTTACCGACCTATGACGTACTCATACATCACAACACCGGTGAGCGGCTTCGAAGCGGCTACCCAGTCGCAGGGTGTTAGCGAACCTCTGCCGGTTACAGCACAGGTGGGCAATGCAATGCATTAAGCTGTATTAATGATCACGCCAACTAGTTGTGAAGCGCCCTAGGTGGACTCAAAGTTAAAGTAAAAAAAAAATGTTTAACAGTATTAAACGTTCAAATCAACCCCCTTTCGCCATTTTACAAATAAAAAAAAATAAAATAATAAAAAAAGTTACACATATATAGTATTGCGGCGTCCTTAAAAGTCCTACCTATAAAAATATCACATAATTTATCCCGTACGCTGAACATCGTAGAAGAAAAAAAATTCCAAACGCCAAAATTGTGTTTATTTGGTCATTTCATATCCCCTAAAAATTGGAATAAAAGTGATCAAAAAAGTCAAATGTACTCCAAACTGGTACAAATAAAATGTATGCTTCAGCCTGCGAAAAAATGCACCCTCACTGATGTCTGTAGGTGTTAATACAAAAAAGTTATTGTTCACACAAAATGGCGCCGCGGCTCAAATTTAAAAAATAGAAAATGTTTGGAATTTTTTTATGGTACCAAATAATAACGAAAACCTTACATATTTGGTGTTGCCGGATGCATATCAACCTATAGAATACAGATAACACATCAATTTTACCGAAGAATTAACTCCGTAAAAAAAAAAAAAACTCCTGCAAACATGGCGCAAGTACTTTTTTCACATTTTGCCCCACAGAATTTTTTGGCCGTTCTTCAGTATATTCTTTAGTAATATAAATGACACCGTTAGAAAGTACATCTTGTCCCATAAAATAAAAGCCCTCATGTGTCTATGTAGGTGGAAAAATATGGCTTTCAGAAGACTAAGAGGAAAAAAAATTAGAGCCATATTATTTTGACCATCCGTCAGGCAGGGGTTAATGAACTATAACTTATCCTCACTAGACAAGAGACCTTGCACTATACTCTGCAATCTGACTGCCGGAGTCATTGAGCCTTATATAGGCTATTGGTAGCTACACAAACAGGTTCCAAGTGTGCGTCCAGGTCAGCTAACATGAAGGATCCGGAGCAGTTTCAATACCTCCACTTCAAACAAATCACACATATGGACAGATATAATATAGAAAAGTCTGCTGATCTAATAAGAAAGAGAAAATGAATTGGCAAGAGAATTCTTGCCATTTTTAACACATAGATTGAGTGTCCTTATGAGGCATAGTAGGGTTGGTGTCATAAGACAACCCATTTAATTTTTTCGTCTGTATTAAAATTGCCATTGGACCATATGATCACTATCGCGAATGTTTATGCCCCTAACTCTGGCCAATTGTCCTTCTTCTCCAAATGTTTTGACGCCCTCACAGCCTTCGCCACGGGACATATCATTCTATGTGGAGATTTCAACCTGTCACTAGACCCGACACTGGACACTTCATCGGGACACTCCTATTTGGCTAGGAAGGTGCTAAACAGACTTAAAAAGACTCTACATAGCATGCAACTTATGGACATTTGGAGACTGCTCCACTCGAGAGAGCGTGATTACACCTTTTTTTTCACACAAACACGGGTCATACAGCCGGATCGATTACATAATGCCGCAATACTCACTCCTGGCCTACGTTTCCAACGCTTCCATTGGGTCTATCTTGCACTCCGACCACGCACCCGTCCACTGTGACTTCGCCCTTCCTCACTTTACCCGCCCAGTCTTTTCCTGGAAGTTAAACGAGATGCTCCTTACGGACTCGTTATGCTTCACTGACCTAAAACAAACCATTGACGTTTTCACCTCCTCACATCTATTTGACCCATCCCCCCCCCAAGATCAAGTGGGAGGCCCTCAAGTGTGTCCTGAGAGGGACCCTCGTTAAGCATGGGGCGCGGTTGAAAAGGGAGCGCTCGCAAAAACTACCGACTCTTCTTACATGACTCCACCTGCTAGAATTGACTCATAAGTCTTCTGGCTTGGATTCGGATATCAGAGAGCTCACGCAAACCCGCCATGAGGTGCTTAGGCTAATGGACCACAAACACAAACGATATCGACAGATATGCTCCAGCGCTTTTTACGTCTGGAGCGATAAGCCGGGGAGGTCGTTAGCCAGAGCGCTTCGTGACAAAAGAGCCTCCTTATTCGTCCCCTCCATTAAAACTACAAGGGGAAACCTGGTTCATATTACGGAGGACATATTGAGAGCCTTCCATCCCTATAAAACCGACTTATATAACATTCCCCCCCCCTGAGAGCCTTGCGGACTAGAGCCATTCCATAAATCCCTACAGAAACTATCTGTTGACAGGGCCCCTTTACCGCCTTTTGGATGCGCGATCCCCTTGCCTCTTGGAGGAGCCTTTCTCAGCGGTGGAGCTCAAAACAGCAATCAGGGCGCTCCCGTCTGGAAAGAGCCCGGGTCCGGATGGCTATACGGCACAATTTTTTAAAACCCTGGTTGACGACCTTCCTCCTTTCCTCCTTTCGGCATTTAATGAAGTGACGCCGGATTCACCTTTTTCGAGTGAATTTTTGAAAGCATATATCACAGTTATTCCCAAATAAGGAAAGGACCCCAAACCCTATGCTCAAGTTACCGACCCATCTCACTCTTTCAAACAGATGCCAAGCTCTTTGCCAAATTAAATTGCCATGAGGTTCAATCCACTGATGAGCTCGCTGATCCATCCTGACCGGGGTGGGGTTTTTTGCCGTCCAGGGGGCGGGGGGACAACACTCTAAAAACATTCTCCCTTATCCATTTTGCTCAATCCTCACGCCTTCCTTGTGCCCTGCTTTCTCTGGACGCAGAGAAGGCCTTTGAACGGGTGAAATGGCCCTTTTCCTGTGGGGGGCTTTGAGGGGCCTGGGATCGGACGGCAAATGATGGGTAGGATCTCGGCCTTATACATGAACCTCAGGCCAGATTCGAATTTAAATGGCGCTTTATCCCAACCAATTAAAATCTGCAATGGTACAGGCAGGGATGTCCCTGTCCCCCCTCTCTATGTCATTGCAATTGGAGCATCTCCTACAATTTAATAAGAGCGGACCCCGCCATACAGGGTATTCGGGTAGCAAAGAACCATCTCAAGTGTTCTGCATTTGCAGATGATCTGCTCCTCTACCTAATGAGCCCGCTTTCCTCCCTACCAGCGGTGTTACAAGCCCTACAGCGTTATGGCGCACTCAGTAACCACAAGATAAATATTGCAAAAAGTGTGGCTGTAAACCTTAATATCCCTGATTTCTGACATTGCGGGACCTTGAAATCTACCTTCCCCTTCACTTGGTCCCGCATGTTCCTTCAAAAATTTAGGGGGGCCAATCCCCTCTAACCCGGAGGGGGACTTTTGATCTTAATTTTCTCCCCTGCTTGATTCAATTTCCACAACGACTGTCGAGGTGGGATAGGAAAGAGTTTGCCTGGTCGGACGAATTAACATATTAAAAAATGAATGTACTCCTCCCCTTTTCATATACTGTTTCCAAGCAGTCCCCGGTCCTGTTACCGAAAGCTTTTTTTGCGGACCCTGCGCAGATGACGCTTAACTTTGTGTGGAGCCACAGCGCCCCAGGATAGCGGGCCCCCACTTTTCTCCAAATCTTAAGCTGGAGGGGGGACTAGCATTGCCTGATTTCCTATCATATTACTTATCGGCGGTCATGGTTCGCACCCTTGACGTCCCTTTCATAAATTGGGATTCCCAAACTCTGGGTTGAAATGGAGACAAGTATGCTTGGGATCACTACTGCGGCTCTGCCCTGGTTACCCGCAGCCCTCTTCCCAAAAAAAACTCCTTCGAGGGGCCCCTTTTAAAAGCGCAAACTTCTGTCGAGTCTGTAGAGCCTTTCCCTCAAAGATGACATTGTTTCGCCTGGAGGCAGATTCACCCCTCTGATTGGGAAACCAGCTTACCTGAGCATTATCCCGGGTGTGGTCAGGCTGCGAGGGAAGAGGCCTTCATCCTCCATTTTTGGGGGTTTGCTCCTCTCGGACTCTCTGGGGGAACCTACTGGGACTTGACGGGTTTGAGACTAATTACATTGTTCTCTAGGTTGAACTAAATTACCATCTGTTCAGCATTTTTCATGAAAATTTCAAGACCGACCTGGACTACACAGGCCTTATACGCCCTTCGAGTCCTGGTGCCTCTTGGATTATCGGGAGAGCATGCGCTTGCTAGAGTGTATGGACTTCTCTGTGCCCCCGCCACAAGCAAGCTTTCTTTCCAGATTGGATGGGGGGAGGGAACTAGGCAGGGAGCTTTCCGACGATGCCTGGGGGGAAAGCTTTTTTCTTAACTCACAAAGCCACCATCTCGACTAAAGCGCAGGAACTCAACTATAAGGTTGTCTCGCGCTGGTACAGAGTCCCCTCCCTGCTCCACTTCTTTGCCCAGAGATCCCTAATACATGCTGGAGGTGCAGAGTGATGTGGGGACAATGTCCATATATGGTGGGGTTTTCCCAGCCCTTCAGCCCCTTTTGGGAAAAGGTTGTGGAAAATCATACAAAGCATTTGTGTTTGGGGACTCAGGAATGACCCAGCAGTTCTTTACTCTTTGATTCTGCCTCTTCCCCCCCGCTCTCCTCAAGTCTCATCTTTGTTCATTTCTACTTCTAGCAGCAAAGGCAGTCATCCCCCGCCTCTGGCGCTCGACCGACTGCCCTTCCATCTCCTCCTGGTTTCACGAAATACATAGACTTCAGCGCTTAGAAGAATTCAGAAACGACTCCCCCTTGCAGGCCAGTAGGTTCTGGTTGACTTGGAGTGACTGGATCACTTTCTGCCAGTCGGATCTTTACCGATCCTTCTCCTGATCAGGCCTCAGGGGCCGACCTCCCCTCCCCTTCTTATCTACTGCACCATGATGTATCGCTGAGATGCCCTTGCGAGTATCTGTTGTGCCCTGGACTGGACCAGACTGGACACTTCTAGTTATGTGTTGTACTTGTTTCTTCTGTTTGAGCCTTTTATAGTTTTCCCAATTTTGGGTTCTAGAAGGACTATGATAAGCTACATCCCCTTGCAGGCTCATTTCTGTTTTAATGTTCCTTACAAACGTGAGGATCTCTCCCTGTGATATCGAGAAATTGTCCTCCATCCTCACTCTCTATTCGCCTGTTCTATGTCGCACTGATTGTCATGAGGATCGACGGCACACCAGTAATCCTAAGGTCTTTATTTCACTTTTACGGTTTTGACGTGTAAAACTTCGTGTTCCATCTCTTGGCCATGCATGTTGGAGACAATATGAGATCCTGATACGTCCTTCTGTATTTTGTGTTCTACTAATCAATGAAAGTTATCTTTAAGTACCTTTACTTATGTATCTCTCTGTTAAAACTTGAATAAAGATTGTCTGAATAAGGAAAAAAAATAAATAAAATTGGCATGGGAGAAAAGGTTATTCTGCCTTACCTCCTCAATCTTCCTAAATCCTCAATTTAAATGATTTTGTGATAAAACATATGATGGAATTTTCAGCATTATAATATAAAGAGGCAGCAGCCTTGAGTATAGAGATAAAAATAATATTGGTATCTTGATTTGAAAGGAACATACAGGCATAGCAAGCAGGGTAGAAGACCATTTTGGTACTTTGATGACTAGAAATTGACATTTTTTGCACTTTTATGTCAAATTACATCTTTTTATATCATACATAATGCTTTAAAACTTAAAGAATAAAAAGTTTGCCAAAAGCCTCATTGCAGAGCCTTGTATCATAAAGCCTATGTTTTCTTCTCCAGATGATGGTCTCCGTTTTTAATCTTTCAATCAAATTGTCAGGATACGTTCATCTGGGCAGCCCTCTACCCGTTTAATGCAACGACCTGCGAGGATTAATAAGTCTGGCCTAGGACCAAATCCTGGGAGAGGTGCTGCTCCTGAGCCAGGAGTGACAGCTCTACAGCCTCTCTCAATTGAGGGTGTGTCTCTCAGGACCAATAGGAGGGCCCGGATGCCGCACCAATCAGCTGTGGTGGCAATGTCCGGGCAGACCTTTTAAACCTCCTCAGTTACTCCAGGCTTTACCTGTCAAAGGTGTTCCTTTGTTGTTTCCCTGTAGTCTTGTTAGATTGTCTTCCTGTGTTTCTCACCTCGGCCTGTTTCTGACCTCATCTTTGCCTCCGATTTTGTACTGCGCTCCTGATCGTGTTTGGATCCTGGCTTGTTTCTGACCTTCCATTTGGATTATGTTTCTTGGCTTATCCGTTACTGCACCGTTGCCGACCCGGACTGATTGACTCCGTGGTTTCCCTGATGGCCCTGCACTTAGGAGCATAGTGGCTGTCGTCCAGTGGGGTCTGCCATCTAGGGAAGCACGCCAAGTAGGCAGGGACAGTGGGCTGGGTGGCAGTCAGGGCCCACTGCACCTCCTCTGACACAAATAATCTCACTTCCTGTTTAAGTGACCACAGTATGTAATCTCCTAACAAAGAACTACTAAGCGATTGCAAGAGTAGCACCTCCACATTAAATAAATTCCATACTGTCATGGCACGCACCACAGTTTGTGTCCTGATTCACGGATGCATGCAAGCTTCTGCCCACAGCCATTACCAGTCACTCATCTCTCCTCTGTTCCGCATTGGCTTCCACGTTCCTTTTCTGCTTCCTGCCTTGTTTTCTGCTCCATGCTGCCCTGTGCGCATTGGTCCTCCCTGATTTAAAGACCCAGTGTGCACCATTCAACTTTTCCTGAACCAAGACTTTCTTCCAAGGCCTTTATCTGGACACCTTCCTACTTCCTTTTTACCAGTTATTAGCCTGCCCCTCGGTATCTCGTTGGCACCTCGACTGTCACTGCACGTGACCATGTTAAGGGTAGTGACCTGGGAGTTTACCACAGTGAAGTCCATCCTGCCTTGTGGTGAGCTCTGGTAAAAACTGGGGGCTTCTTAGACTCTGGCATTAACTCTTGTGCCTGCTGACCCTGCAGATTCACCTACCAATCCATGATACATATCCACAAGGCTATAATCAAATACATTGCTGTATGTTTTAAAGTAGGTATTACAGAAGTGCACATAGTCACGGGAGACATGGCATGACCATACAGGATGAGAGCTTAGGTTCTCAAAGATTTGACCTAGAGTAAAGTAATCCATGGCACACCAACGTGATGCATATAAATTTATTATTATAACAAACAGACCGATATTGCAAAAAAATAGAGTGGTTGGGGAAGATGAAGAGACAATAGCATCAATTTGTTCAGATTACCGCATAAGTACAGACCAGGCTAGATAAGTCACAAGCAGGGCAGTGATCAGTCATCTATCAACCATTTCAGGGCTCCATACGGTCAAAGCAAGTGGGCCCCACATCCATTACTACTTCTTATCTTTTACCATATCAGGGGCTCCTTTTTTATCAGGGCCCCTGACAGGAGTACTGCCAGTACTGACTTGTTGGCACCCCTGGTCACAAATATTGATTTTGGATGTCAAATATCTACGATTCGGCAAAGAAGTCTTTGTCAAGGGACATCTGGAAAGTAAACAAACATAGTAAGTATTAACAGTAATGACCAAATCCATAGACTGTAAATCCATATAGTGTAAACAGGGGTAGATAAGATGTCCTTCTGTTTGTCATTATAATAAATATACCTTTATATTAATCATGTCGGTGTGTCATGGATTACCTTATTCTATGTAAATTGGGTCTTGCCGACCCTTTTCATTGAGCACCCCCACTTACTCGGTGTTTCATAGTTTGTAAGGCCGAAAAAAGACGAGACGTCCATCCAGTTCAGCCTGTTGTGCTAAGGTGTTTATCCAGAGGACGGCAAAAAACCCCAATGAGGTAGAAGCCAATTGTTCTCATTTTAGGGAAAAATTCCTTCCCAGCTCCAATCTGGCAATCGGAAAAATCCCTAGATCAATGACCCCCCTCCAGAATCCTAGACACTATAACCTGTTATATTATTACGCTCCAGAAATGCATCCAAACCTTTTTTGAACTCTGTCAGTGAATTCACCATGACAATTTCCTCTGGCAGAGAATTCCACAGTCTCACTGCTCTTACAGTAAAGAATCCCTTTCTATGTTTATGTAGAAACTTTTGTTCCTCAAGACGTAGAGGATGCCCCCTTGTTCTAGATACAGCCCTGGGTATAAATAGATCTTGGGAGAGATCTCTATATTGACCTTTGATGTATTTAAACATATTTATCATGTCCCCGAAGCCGTCTCTAAATTAAATAACCAAAATCTTGCTAATCTTTCTGGGTATTGTAGTCCACCCAGTCCTTTTATTATCTTTGTTGCCCACTTTTGTACCCGTTCAAGCGCTACAATGTCTTTCCTGTGCACTGGTGCCCAAAACTGTACACAATGGGTGACATGTATGATCGGGATTTCCGCCTGTTTCTTGGCGTATCCTGCGCCTCCCGGCCCGAATCCCGCTGTCGGACGCTAGGATGCGGTGTTAGGCGCAGCGTTCGCCACTTTCAGCTGCGCCCCGCATGAAGGGGCGGGCAGTGGGCGCAGTGTGGGCGCGGGGTAGGCGTTCCGGGGCGGGACGCGGCGCGCTCGAAAACTCCAAGGCATGTACGATGGCGAGTCGGCAAAGCGAGGCGCAGTGCAGCGCTCGGCAGCTCCGACAAGCAAAGTTTGTTTTGGTCTAAATGCTCCGGCGGCGGCGAAGTGAAGCAGGATCGGAACATGCGAGGAAGCAGATAGGATCAATAGTATGGGTGCAACGAAAATAAAGAAATAAACATGATTTTATTGATTTAATATTTTTTTTTCGTTACCCCCATATTATTATTAGTTTTATATACACATCAGGACAACTTCTGTAGTCTTATAATTTGATTTCGCCCATGTACAGTTTTATTTCAGATTGCATTAGAAAACCCATAGGAGCGTCGCTCACTCTCCCATTGGTCCAAATAACGGCGTCTCTTTTAACTTAGCCAATCACAGAGCGCGCTCAGAATTTCTTTTCCCCATAGAACTCTATGAGAAAGTAGCTTGCGCTCTGATTGGCTAAGCTGGACGAGCCCTCGCCGCTTCAACCAATCAGTTAGTTTCTGCATTTTTACTGTATTTTCAACTGTCCCGCCTTTGAATATGATTGGTCAATTTTTCTCCATAAGATATAATGGGACATTGTCGCTCCTATTCTGATTGGTCAATTCTCCTCCATAGGATATAATGGGACATTGTCGCTCCTATTCTGATTGGCTGGTTTATGCCGACCAATCGTTTAAACAATTTGAATTACTGTATTTCCCGGCAATTCTCTCTATTGCAATTCCCTATGTAGTGCCGGTCTCGGCGACAAATGCGTTGTTTGGGATTTAATTGATTTATATTTATAGAAGGTTTCAGCGCTTTATCTGAGAATGTTTTACACTTAATAAAAATTATTTTTTTATTCAAACTCCATGCCGCACGGCGCTGATAGCGGAGATTGCATTGCGCCGATCTCTCCATAGACTACAATGGGAGAAGTAGCTCATGCTCTGATTGGCCGAGATAGCCAAGCCCCCGCTAGCTCAGTCAATCAGCTCTTTTCTGTATTTTTCCTGTATTTTGAACTCTCCCGCCTTTGATTGGTCCAAACTTCTCCATAGGATATAATGGAACTTTGTCGCTCCCTTTCTAATTGGTTAATACTCCTTCATAGGTTAGAATGGGCCACTGTCGCTCCTATTCTGATTGGTCCAAACTTCTCCATAGGATATAATGGGTCTTTGTCGCTCCTATTCTGATTGGCTGGCTTCTGCCGACCAATGAGAATAGCTTACACAATTTGAATTACTGTATTTCCCGGCAATTCTCTCTATTGCAATTCCCTATGTAGCGCCGGTCTCGGCGACAAACGCGTTGTTCGGGATTTAACTGCTTTATTTGTAAAGAAGGGTTCGGCTCTTTATCTGATAATGTTTTACATTTAATAAAAATAATTTTTTTATTAATACTTCATGCCGCACGGCGCTGAGCGCCGAGATTTCAGAGCGCCCATCTCTCCATAGACTATAATGGGAGAAGTAGCTCGCGCTCTGATTGGCTGGGATAGCCAAGCCCCCGCTAGCTCAGCCAATCAGCTCTTTTCTGTCTTTTTACTGTATTTTGAACTGTCCCGCCTTTGATTTTGATTGGTCCAAACTCCTCCATAGGATATAATGGGTCTTTGTCGCTCCTATTCTGATTGGTCAATAGTTCTCCATAGGTTTTAAAGGGTCTCTGTCGCTCCTATTCTGATTGGCTGAGCTAGCAGGGGCTCGGCTAGCTCAGCCAATCAGCTTTTTTCACCATTTTTACTGTATTTTGAACTGTCCCGCCGTGGATTCTGATTGGTCAATCCTTCCCCATAGGTTTTAATGGTTCACTGTCGCTCCTCTTCTGATTGGCTGGTTTATGCCGACCAATGAGAATAGCTTTCAGAATTTGAATTACTGTATTTCCCGGCAATTTCCAATATCCTAATTCTTGAATTAGGATATTGGAAAGTGATTTTGTTTTATATATTTTTTATTTTTTAGGTTTCAGCTCTTTTCCAGAGAATGTTGAACGCCTTTATAAAGGCAATTTATGATTCATACTCCGCACCGACATGTGGAATGATTTCTCGCTGTTCCAGCCTGTCTCGCATCAGAACAGATTTTTGGCGCAGTCCCGCACAGCGCCTAAGTCCCGCACTGCGCCCATGTCCCCGCACTGTGCCCCACACACACTGGCGAGCCGCAGGGCACTTTTCCCCGCATGTATGAGCACACCTCCTCGGACGAGGAATCTCCGGCCCAGCGCCGCACTGCGCCTCGGTCCCGCACTGCGCCTAACACACTGGCGAGGCGCGGCGGGCTTTTCCCCGCATGTATGAGTGCGCTACCTCCAGCGGCGAATCTTTGGCGCAGCCCTGCACTGCGCCTCGGACCCGCACTGCGCCTAACACACTGGCGAGGCGCGGCGGACTTTACATGCTATGTATGAGCGCCCCGACATAAATCAGGCGCAGATTCCACCGGAAAACTGGCGGAAAGGTGCGTCCCGACCCGACGGGATTCATACATGTCGCCCAATATTCCATGTGTGGTCTAACCAGTGACTTGTATAATGGGAGAATAATGTTCTCATCATGTGCCTCTATGCCCCTTTTAATGCACCCCATGATCCTATTTGCCTTGGCAGCTGCTGTCTGACACTGGCTGCTACAATTAAGTTTACTGTCCACCAGGATTCCCAAGTCCTTCTCCATGTCACTTTTACCCAGCCTTTTTCCATTTAACATGTAGTCATGTAATGGATTTTTCCTCCCCATGTGCATAACCTTGCATTTATCTGTATTAAACCTCATCAGCCATTTCCCTGCCCAGGCCTCCAACTTATCCAGATCCCTTTGTAATAACACATTATCCTCTATTGTGTTGATTACTTTACAGAGCTTAGTATCGTCTGCAAAGATCGATATTCTACTGTGTAATCCCTGTGTAAGATCATTAATGAAAATGTTGAAGAGGATAGGGCCCAATACTGACCCTTGTGGTACCCCACTAGTAACAGCAATCCAGTCTGAGTATGTACCGTTAATTACTACCTTTTGTTTTCTATCAGTGAGCCAGTTGCTTACCCACTTGCACACATTTTCCCCCAGTCCAAGCATTCTCATTTTATTTACCAACCTTTTATGTGGCACCGTATCAAATGCTTTAGAAAAATCTAGATATATGACATCCAGTGCCTCACCCCGATCCAGTCTAGCACTGACTTCCTCATAGAAGCTGATGAGATTAGTCTGACAGGACCGATCCTTCATAAACCCGTGCTGGAACGGCGTTATACATTTATTTTCAGTGAGATACTCCAGGATAGCATCTCTGAGAAAACCTTCAAACATTTTACCTACAACAGAGGTCAAACTTACCGACCTATAGTTTCCTGTATCACTTTTTTACCCCTTTTTGAATATTGGCACCACATTTGCTATGCGCCAATCCTTTGGGACATACCCGTTATTAGACAGTCCATGAATATTAAGAATAGGGGCCTATCTATGACATAACTTCACTCCCTTAGGACACGTGGGTGTATGCCATCTACCTGGGGATTTGTCTATTTTAATCTTCTTAAGACGGAGCTGCACTTCTTCCTGGGTTAGACAAGAAACTTTTAAGTTGGAGTTTACTTCATCCCTCTATTCAACAGGAAGCTCATCCTCTTCGGTAAATACAGTGGAGAAAAAAGTGTTTAATAGGTTTGCTTTTCAAAGGGCCAACATTTTCTGTTTTAATCTTTTTACTATTTATATAGTTAAAAAAATATTTTGGGGTTAGTTTTACTTTCTATAGCGATATGTCTTTCTGTCTCCAGCTTTGCTTCCTTTATCTTTATTTTAAACACTTTATTTTTTTCCTTATAGCTTCTTAGTGCCTCTTCACTACCCTCCTGTTTTAGTAGCCGAAACGCTTTCTTTTTGTTTTTATTGTCTCCTTTTCATCTCTGTCGATCCACATTGGGATTTTAATGTTTCTAATTGTTTTATTACCATAAGGTATGTACCTCTCACAGTGGTAGCCTAGGATGTTTTTAAAAATATCCCATTTATTATTTGTTCTGCCATATTTAAACACATTGTCCCAGTCAATACGGTTTAGGGCCTCCCTAAGCAGAATAAAATTAGCCTTCCTAAAATTCAGTGTTTTTGTGGCTCCTTGACAAAAAACTCTATTGAAGGATAAAAGGAAATTTATAATATAATGGTCACTATTTCCTAGGTGTGCATGACCTTCAACTTGTATACTCAGACTGTTGTGGTCACAAGCAATGGTTTAGATACGAACTTTGGAGGAAATGTTCAGGAATATTTAAGCATGTAATCAAAAGCTGTTAATAATGATGATTCCCAGTTCTTGGCAAATTGGATTTTTTCTGCTTGAACTGAGGGATGGAAGTCAAATAATTAAAAATGGTAATGTGCACAAAAGATTTTGTTGATAAAGTAAAATTTTGTAGAGGAGTAATGCTTTAGAACAACTTACAACTCTATTGAGTGGGTTGAAGTAAAATTATCATACTTTAAGTCAAGCATCCTTAGATCTTTACACCTCCATGATCCTGGCACCAATTTTGTTTAATTGTTTGACACATTATTCCATGCGGTTATGATTTCTGTAACAAGAAGAAGAATGTATAATCAAGATAAAGAGTTGCCATATGGCAAGCTGAAAATAGATATCAGCATTATACAGCTAGTCATATCCCCACAGTGGAGATTGTCATATATATCTTTAATAGTATACATGGCAGTAGATTTTTATAAGCACGATTCTGAACTTATTTTATAAAGTATTATCTATTTTTACTCATAGTATGAGTCAAAGGTGTGGGAAACTGTAAGCAGATGCAGAACATTTTGAACAAACAAGTAGCTTTATTTAATCTTCTTATAGAAGGGCATGGCACACTTCACAGTTTAAGTACACATAAGTTGTAGAAATGCTCTATAGTTATGGCTTATACATGATTAGTTGTGGCTCATAAATGATTGGCTAATACACTTTACCAATGAGGAATGTTTAAAGGACCACTCCAGTTTCTATTTCTCTTAATTCATTAGAAATTGCTTTTAGATACACTATAGTACCAGTAATGTTTCCTACCTGAAGCTGCATGCAGGATTTCTGGCAATAGACTCTTTAGGGCAGCCCGACTAATCTGTTAGTTTGGGCGTCACTAAGAGGCTGTAAGCCGGCATGGTGCACCACACGTTTTGCACCCTTATGTATTGCTTTATCTATATGCAATTATAATACCGGCAGCCATCCCCCTCATGCCCTGAGGATGTGTGAGTGGTTGTTTAATGGTATTTTTGCATTTCTGCAGTCTCTCCATGCATTATACTGTTGCTTTTCTGCATATTGGTGTGAACAGGTACCAAGCTAATTGGCAGTCTGTATCATTTAATTGTTCCCTTAACAGTGGGATTTATGAGTTGTTATTCAGCAATCAGATGCACCTGTCATGTTTTCCCAGGAGCATATAAGGCTAGATGCCTGCTCCTAGGCTCAGTTTAGTCCAGCTATTGAGCTGTGAACAGGGCCCACAATGGTGGTGTTTTTTGAGTAAGTAATGTCCCCTTTTTTCTGTCTGTTTTCTTGTAAATTGTCAGTGTAGGGACACGCAAGACATGAGGACCGTTGCCGTCGGTTGCGAGCTTGCGCATTTGGGGCCCCGTTACCAACTAATACCTCATATTTAATATTTTTCCAGTATGACATTTTTTATCTGCCCAACAGTGCTGGGGAGCTAAGGGTGACTACTTTTAAAAAATTTTTTTTTGCTGTGGCTACCCAGGTGTGGGAAGCCCCCTAATCTGAATTTGGGGCGTCACTAAGAGGCTGTAACCCGGCATGGTGACCACCTTTTTTTCCCCCTTTTTCATCTTTATCTATATGCAATTAAAATCCGGCAGCCACCCCCTCTCCCCTGAGGATTGTGAGTGGTTGTTTAATGGGTATTTTTGCATTTTTTGCAGTCTCTCCATGCATTATACTGTGGCTTTTCTGCATACTGGTGTTAACAGGTCCCCAAGAATGTAATCTGTATCATTTAACTTTTTCCTTAAAGTGGGATCTTGATTTTGTTATTCACAATCAGATGCACTGTCATTTTTTCCGGAGCAAAAAAGGGCAGATGCCTGCTCCTGGGCTCAGTTTAGTCCGTATTGGTGTGAAAGGGCCACAATGGTGTTGTTTTTTGAGTAAGTAATGTCCCCTTTTTTGTGTGTGTTTTTTTGTCAATAGACTCTTTAGGTCACATAACCTGCACTCTGATTAACTGAAAAACACTGTCTCCCTTTACAAACTACTTGTCTCTATACCATTCTATGAGACTGACTATACACCTCCTTTGGAATGCAAAGAAAGTTTTACGTCTGGATTACACAGCGTTTTCAAAAAACTGAGTGCATCACATGACCAGGGGGCAGCAGTGAGAAGTTCTGTATTCGCTTTCAGGTAAGCAAAATTATCAGCACTACTGTGTGTAAAAAACAATTTTAAGTGAAAATAAAAAGGAAAAATGGAAATAACCACCCCAAAAGTCTACCCGCACTAAGCCTGCAACTGCTATTCGAAAAACCTTATTGCCTGGTGCCAATTACTCTGATGCCATGTCTGGTTACTGCCATCTGTAAGGGTATGTTCACCCGGGGTTTTTTGGCGTGCTTTGCTGCGTATTGCTCCCAAAACGGGGAGATGCGCACCGAAAAATTTTTGGTTTTTTCATAGTTTCTCAAAAGAGCTATTGGTTTAGTCTCATCCCCCCGTGCGTACAATATGATTGTATTGTACGCGTGGGAAGATAAGGGACATGTCAATTTTCGCGCGAAACGCGCAGAGTAATGAATTCAATGGGGGGTGGGGTGCCGCCCCCCCCGCGCCCGGGGGTACAGCGTATTAATTGGCTCCCAAACAACGATGAAAATCTAAGGACTTCAGCCCTAAACCCCTGGGTAGAAGCTACATGGACTTGATGTCATAACACAACATTGACAAAGCAATACAACAACAGAACAGAAAGAAACAGTATTAAAAACGTCCTACCTAAAAAAAAAAATGTTTGACCTAAATATATTAAATAGATTAAAAGTATGTGTATGTATTACATTCTTCAAAGTAGCCTAACCTTGAACGTTGATAACAGCTTTTCTCAATGTTAGCAAGTATCTTACATTGAGAAGATACATTGAGGGTCCTTTAATTACCTCTCATTTCTTCGGTTTTTTATACAAATATTTTTTTTTGGCTAAGTGAGCTTTTTCCTGATGAAACCAAATTATTTCAGTGGAAATGCATTAGGGTATGTGGCATTGTGTTAAATATCGTTATCGATTGATAGTCTTCGACAATTTTCATGCGATATCCGATAGACTAACAGATTATCGCCCTGACCCTTAAAGTTTTTTGGGAGAGGAACAACAACTTATTTTACACCCAAACAGGGTGGGAGAAGGGAATTAAAATCCAAACAGTAAACGGGTACGTGCTTATCTTAGGGAACACAATTAGGCAAACAAGAGTCAAAAAAAAGTCAAGACTATTTACTATCCCTGTCCTGTACCACACAAAGACCCCTTAAACCTGCACACCCCAAATTTTAAAAAGTGCCAGAAAGCAGTATTATTTTTCCCTTCTTTTTTGTTAACGGGGATAGGGGAAATTTTCCCCTGCCCCCAAAACGCAACTTGACCCTTTAACCTTTTCTGACCCACGAAAAAAAAAGTGCTGGAGGAAAAAGGAGCCCTTTTCAACCACCAATTTTTAAAGTTGAAAACCTGGCCCCAAATTTGGGAAAACCAAAATTTTGGTGGCCGGGGGACGACGAGGGTAAGACTGCGGATGCAGGTTGCATTAACCACTGAAGAACAGATTGGTGACGCTTTCTTTACTGAGATTCCAGGGCCCCTGACCAAGGGTTTGACGGGCCTGATGGGTCCTGAAAAACCATGATCCCTGGCATGCGTTTTTTGTCGTAAAGCATGGAAGGAGAAACCCTTCTTCACCCTTTATATTTCCAATGTCCTACACCCTTACCCCTTTGCTTTTCCCGCTCCATGTTCAGAAAGATAAAAAAATTTAAGAAAGTATGGAAGATTTTTTTGACAGTCTTTATTGAAAGAACCCAAAATCAAACCCCTTTTCCCCTTTAAAAATCCCTTAATTTCCTACACCAAACCTAGGTTTAGAAACAAAATTTTTTTTTTCTAGCGAATTACCTGTAAAATTTGCGGTTGGTGGAAAAAAACCGTAAGACAAAATAAAACAGGGGTTCTTCCTTCGCCCCAGGGATGTACAACGGGCCCAGTAGGATAAAATTTGATTATTTTAAAAAAAATTTATCAAAACATCTGCGCCAAATGAGATTCCACCCGACGAAAATAAACAAAATTCAAAAGAAAAACACGGTGAAAAATTGCTTTTTTTTTGCAGCAATGACAAACGAAAAAAAGTTCCCCGGGAAAAGGGTTCTATAAATTTTTGTCGTACCGTGGCTTTTAAAAAAAAAAAAACGGGGGGCGCATCACGTGAAAATAGCTTTTTAAGAAGTTAAAAGGGAAAACCCAAATAGGGGAAATTTACCCCAAACCCAGTAACTAAAAAATTTTCTGAAACCCAAATTTTTAAGACAAGGTGGCTTTTTCCCAAAAAAACTGGGGCGAACCAAAGTGAATACAAACTATTTAAAAGTTATAGGGAAATAAGAAAAAGGGGGTTTTTTTTTGCCCCAATAAAATACACCAACATTTTACCACAAAAATTTCTGTTTTCCCCAAATTTTTAAAGTACAAGGGGGCCCCTTTGAAAAAAAACCCGGGGGGCCGCAAAAAAGGGTGAAAAACAGTTTTTAAAAAAGTTTTACGGGTAAGAAAAGGTGGGTTTTTGCCCCAATTTTGAAAAACCCGGCAGTTACTAGAAAATTTTGTATCCTAATATAAGTAAAAGGGGTGGTCTTTAAAACAAAATGGGCTGGCACAAAAAAAAAGGGGTAAAAATTTTCACCTCAGGTGGATGGTGCGGGCCCAAAAAAAACTCCTTTCAAAAGCCTGCCTGCCTGTCTGTCTGTGTTCGCCGGCACCCAGCCCCCCCCACCCCCCCCCTGCGGCCCGTACGCGCTAGATGCTTCTTTAAAAGTCTCTGTTTTTGGGTAACTAAGAACTAAATTCCCCTAATCTACCTTTTTCCCAATGTTTTACAGCTAAAACATAGTTTTTTCTCTATGAATTTAAAAAGAAAAAATGTTTTCTTGAGCTAAACTGTATTGGGGAGAGACCTAGCACAAGGGCCTGCCCCTATGAGAGGGCAATGGAAAAAACTGAGAAAGAACAGGAAAAAGTGTTCTATGCAAAACGATGTCATGTGATTTTTCCGCCAATTTTACAACCTACAATCACGTCCCTTTACGTTTGCCCACCCAGCTCACCCGCTTTTATTTCTCTATGCCCCTAAATGATTTGCTGGCCGAAAAAAATGACAGGATGCGAAAAAAAATTTCGCCCCAAAAAGTTTTTAAATTTTTTTGCAGATTCTCACCTAAAAAATCCCTGATCCCGAAAATTTTCCGATTTTAACCAAAAAAACCCTGCCGATTTCAAAATTTGTCATTATAAACGTTTATCCCTAATTTGGAGTTTTATTTTGTTTCCCCTTTAAATTTTTACAAAATATTTTTTTTTTACTTATTTTTTTATTTTTTTTATCCCAAATTTTTTTGGGGGGATTTCCTACTGTAATATTGAGGGATTAATAGGAGAAATTCAGATTGGTGGGGTTGACCCTTTCTGGGTGACTACTCCATTTGGAGGGATAAAGTATCAGGTTTTAGAACAGAGTAGGAGTTTAGGGTTTTATCTTCCACTTCTTCCTCCTTTCTTTCCTTTTCTTCTATTTAGCCTTCCCTAGTATGAAGATCGCACCCTGTGCCTACTAATTCAGTGCAAGTTATTACCGGAACTTAAAGAGCAGGAAAATCGAACTGAGAAATATAATGGTAAGAATCACATTTTTAAAAAAAAATTTATAAGTACTTTGTGATGTTACATGTATGTTGAGCTTTTTAACTATTTTTACTAATATATACATATATTAGCTATACTTTTTAAAGTGGATTTCCTATGTTGTATGTTTTGCACTTTTTGGTTCTTTGAGGTTGACTATTATTAGTCCTATGCGTTTGTATCGTACACAGGTAAGATGCCATCAAGGATGGAAGAACATGGTCTTTGTTTCCATTTCACTTGTTTCTCCTACCATGATACTTGGACCAGCCCCCCTTTGTTTGCTAATGATTCATCTCTTTTGGAGCAGAAAGCCTTGCACAGATGTGTGGTTGGGTTTTTCTTTCAATTGTTTTCTCTTGTTGAGAATTGTCGAATCCGATACTAACTTACTGAGAGGTACAACTGTAGAGGCGGTGCCACTTTTCATACATGTCACCTATAATGTTTAGAACAAATTTCTTTGTGTAACAAGCTTTGGCATCAGTACTCATCCATCAATCTAATGCATCCCCCCTGTATATTTTTATTATTATATTTAATTTGTGTTCCATTAGGTGTCAAAAGTCATTTATGATACAATGTCAAGAAAGGATGGCAGTGACAATAATTCATGATAAAAGCAGCTATCAGATTCAATTAAAGTTGAAAAATTAGATGGTCAAATGACATCTTAACAACCTCCTATAATTCTCATGGTAGGAATCCTTCTTGACAGACATAATGTTCTGGTTACGATGGATGAAAAGACTGGTCGCTGCTGGAAGTGATCTTTTAGATACAAATATATGATCTTACCATATGATATAATGATTAGGAAAGTATTGCTTAATTAAGTGCAAGCTAAATGTTTGACATTGTTAGATGTTGCAACTTACGAGCTAAATTCAGTTTGTCCTTCCTGAAAGTAGAACATTTCAAACTTTTTATTCATTTAATTTGTAGTCTTTCAGTTAACAGAATAAACTTTCCTACTTTTGCTTCATTATTGTATTTGATTTACTTATATATACTAATACATTTTGTTATAAGCTTGTCAGGGTTTGTTCTTCAGCACCACATCTATCCCTTAACAATATTAGAACGTTAGAGGGGCTGCTAATAAGTCTTTGGCTTTGTGTTCTTTTTTGTTTCTATGGTAACGAATGTTACATCACATGAAAGCCTTATGTGTCTAATATATGTTTTCAAAATTTTTTTGCTTATAGCTTATGGCAACAGTGATCTAGGCTCGCGGGAAAACAAAATGGCGTAGTCTTAGGCGATATTCACAGCAAATGAGAGCAGGAGTGTTAAAAATCTTGTTTCAAGTCAAGTCCGCGAAGAATATTCATGGTGATATGTCGCAGACATTGTGGGATCAATTCCCTTCATATTCTACAGTTTAGAATTGGGTTGCCAAATTTAAAACGGGCCAATTCAGCACCAATGATGAGGATTGTCCTGGACGACCGAGAGTGGTTGTTGTTCGTCGATGCTGTGCACACCTCATACTGGAAAATCTGCGAATTTCAGCTAAAGGAATAGCAGACATCATGGGAATTTCTCGTGAACGTGTTTGTGTCATTAGTAGAGATTGGCGAATTGATTCTAACGAAGTGGAATTCGTTTAGAATTTCAGGAAAACTTCGGTTCGGAACGAAGTCGAAGTTTGGGGTACTTCGGGTGAACGAAGTGTGCTTTTGATTGATAAAATGGCTGCGAGCACATGGCATTACATGGGGCAAAGAACTCTGGGAGGCATAAGGGCATAGCCTACATCACATGTGCAGAGATGAAGCCAATCAGAGACCGGCTGGATTCTGTGACGTTACCGCACTATATAAGTCCGGG
>JAODAL010015833.1:0-82572 GCA_025379985.1 Phyllomedusa bahiana
GGAAAAGTCGGCGAGAAGTGAACTGAAACTCGAATTTTTGAGATAATTTCGGCCATCCTCTACCCTTAATCATAGCATGACCATATACATCTAGGGAACAAAGACTCAATACCTTCCCATCCCGAAGTAACGAACCAACATTTCACGTCATGATCACCATGACATATAGCAAAGCGCAAGAACAAAATAAAATAAAATATTTTAAAAACATAATTGCACCATTATGAAAAAGTCGAATAGTTAATGCTATACAAAGTCTATCGATTTTTATACTTTAACACGATTAATGGAACTCTCATAGTGTTTAACCATAATAAATCCAAAAAAGGCGCGAGCTTCCCTCCTAATCAAGAGTACTGTTTTAAATTCCCTCCTCGAGGGCCAAGTTTTACCTCTCTATCCCAAATAAAACAGTAAAGTTAGACAATGTCCGTCCCCTGTGACATTGTTGCAAAAATGCATTTGACAAGAGCACCACGAAATTAAACTTTACATGACCTGTATTTATTTCTTTATATTAGATAAACTAAGTCTCTTCATCAAAAATCATTCTTCCGTCTTTTATATCTTCTAATGCGTAATGGGCGATGTAAATCAAGGTCAACACTGTTTGCATTTTATGCATAGATAACTGAATTCGGAATTCTAACATTTTATAAAACTATATTATTCACAGTATACTGTAACAAGTTCACCCTTGTCTTGGCAGAAAAATGTCTAGCAAATCTTGTTTCTGTCTTATTGACACATGTTACATCGTATCCTCTCATTTAAAGTTACCAGTTAACCGACAACCGAGTGTCACTGACAGTATCATGAAGAAACTTGGAGAAAGAATCATTGCGGAAAGAGCTACCCCACGTTTAGGTACGTATCTAACTCCCTTACAATAATTTCTGCGCGTTACCTTGTCCTATGGAGCGAGCAAAGGATGGGCCAAATTTTTCCTTCTTACCTCTTAATTAGAGTAATTCTGTTTATATTGATTGCTGAACGCTGTTATACAAATGTAACCAAACAGCGTGGCATATCTTCTTTCTTTCTTTCTTTTTATTACTTCCCCCAAGCTTTTTTATTATGTAATAATTCTAGCCCTATTTTTCTATGCAACCAAGTGTTTTGGCCCTATCTATGTTCCACATCTTGGTAGACCCCTATTCCTTAAACTGTTTTTTGAGTAATCTTGTTCTGGATAAGTTAGTTCACCATTTTTCAGAACCACAGATCCTCTTACTCTAGTAAACTCGCGCCCACTGTATACGCTTTATAGGGTATGTGTTGGATGATGCTTTCTGCCTGTATGTATTTGTATGTCTTTTTAAATCAGAGTTCTATTTTAATTTGCGTTTGCTTTGCTAAATGTCATGTGATCATGACGTGAAATGTGGTTCGTTACTTCCCGGATGGAAGTATTTTAGTCCTTTGTTTCCTAATGTATATGGTAATGCTATGAGTTAAGGGTTCTAATACCACGAAAACACGCTTGAGCTAATTTTGATGCCTATGTATGGAATTCATTAAACTTATCTTCGTAATTTAAAATAAAGAATTCTCTTTGACACGTAAGCCGGAGAACAATTCTATTTTTGAATACTAGTTGTATGAGCCCATTTGAAATCCATGGGCTAACCATCCCTGGCTTCTTCACCACCGACCACGAACTCTAAGAGAACTACACGCCTTGGATTAATTTGCGCTACATGTCGCTGGAGACTCTCAGTATTAGAGCTAACGCACTTTCTCGAGTCGATACTAATTGCATATTGCATATCTAACCTGTGGTATGTATCGCCACCTCCTGCTTTTTGCGGCTATTTCCTAATCATCACCAATCCTCATCATTTCATTCCTTCTAGAGACAGCATGAAAAGAATGAACAACACCAAACATACTGGCAACCATCGATAGAGTGGTGGAGAGGGTGCGGAAACAGCAGTACGAAACCACAGGCGTTTCTAGTGAGAGAGAGTGGGTCATGTGGACAGCAATCATGAGATAGAGCTCCACAGAGTGTCCACACATCTGACAAATTCTGAGGACGGTGGCAGCAACATCAGGAGCCCACAGAGTGGCATAATGACAGAGTGCGGAGGTGGCGGCAGCAGCAACAGCAGCAGCATCAGCAGCAGCAACAGCAGCAGCATCAGCAGCAGCAACAGCAGCAGCAGCATGAGGTCAGAGAGTGGAACAATGACAAATTCTGGAGGTGGCAGCAACATTAGAAGCGCACAGAGTGGCACAATGACAGAGTGTGGAGGTGGGTGGCAATACCAGTCCTTGGTAAAGATGGTGGTAGGCAGATGGAGCAACTGGCAGCAGATGTGGGGCATCAGGTGGGTGTCAGCATCAGAATAGTGCCTGAGGAAGGTCAATAGAAACAAGACTCATTTCTCAAAGTTTTGGGGAGGCATGGCTGATCTAATCTGATGCATAAGGCATTGGTGTGTGGAAATCCTGGCCGATCCACATCTGATTCATCTTGACAAAGGTCGGTCTCTCCACATTTCGGGTGGACAAGTGGGTTCTCTTTGGGGTAACGATGGCCCCTGCTGCACTGAACACCAGCTCTGATGCCACAATACTGGCAGAGCAGGACAGCTTCTCCAGTGCAAACTCGGTAAGTTGTGGCCACAAATCCAGTTTGGCTGCCCAGTAGTCCAGTGGATCTTCTACCTGGAGTGGCACAGTGCTGTCCAAGTAGGCCACCATCTGCTGGTTCAGGATCTGCTCCAGGTCCTGCTGCTGCTGCTGAGTACCCTCCTCACTCCGCGGGTGACGGAAGCTGCTCATCAAGGACTCCAGCCTTAGGTTGCTGCTGAGGGAGCTGCTACTGCTCCTACCCCCCCCCTCTCCCCCGCATCTGTGGCTGTGGTATGTGAGCGCTGAGGAACCCCCCCGGTCAGACCTATCAGAGGATGGACCATGGCGCACATAGGCAGCGGCCAACTGACTACACAGGATTTCTCTATAGTACGCCAGTTTCTCCTCCCTCTCGGTAGCTGGAAAAAGGCTACCATTTTGGACCGTTAATGAGGGTCCAAGAGGGTGGAGAGCCAGAAGTCATCCCTCTGCCGAATGGTGACTATTCGGCTGTCACTAGCCAGGCAAATCAACATGCTGAGGGCCATCTGCGAAAGTGACTCTGAGGGACTCCCTGCCTCCATCTCCACTGTATATTGCCACGATGCTTCTGGGTCATCTGCCTCGTCTTCCTCATCTCCCTCTACTTCCTCCGGCTGCTCCTGCTCCTCCTCTCCTTTAACCTGAGTAGAAAAAACACTCATTTCGCCAGACACTGCTTGTGCTCCAATGTCCTCCTCTTCCTCCTCCTCCTCCTCCAGTTCAGCCCCCACCGGACTCATGTGGCCATGAGAAGTAGTCGCCACGTCTCCAGTCCCCTGTCCAGACAGATTTTGCAGCATCTGTTCCAGGACATGAAATGACGTTATTCATCTCATAGTCCTGGCGACTGACAAATAATGTGGCCTCCTTAAAGGACCTGAGCAAACGGCAGGGGTCACACATGAGCTGCCACTGGCTGATATCAAAATTACACAGTGGAGTACTTCTGTCCGCTTGGATCATCAAAAAATCGTTAATGGCCTTTCTCTGTTCATACAGTCTGTCTAACATATGGAGGCTGGAATTCCAACAGGTGGAAACATCGCATATCAGCGTGTGTTGGGGAGGCCGTTCTGCCACTACAGCTCAAGGAGTGTGTGCTTGGCATTGTAGGAATGGTGTGCACACACAGTTTCCTGGCCATTTTTTAGAATGTCTTGCAGATGGGTGGAAGACTTCAGGAACCTTTTGACAACCAGATTGAACACGTGCGCCATGCAGGGCGCATGGACCATTCCTCCTCGGTGCGTCGCGGACACCAGTTCCTCCCATTTTCTCTCACCATGGTTCCGATTTGCAGAGAAAGCCATTTGCGGAGAAAGCCATACATTGATTTCTTGTTGCATGACGCGGAGCAGTTGCTCCTTTGTTCCTCCCCTGTTTGCCAAAGCAAACCAGGTGTAGAACTGCATGACACTGCTGTGCCCTGCACATGTGGTATGATGGAGCAGCACTTAGACTTGTGTAGGCTGAGGTGGTGGAGGCGGAGGAGGCGGACATTGGCGCAGGATCAGCAGTTTGACAACTTGGAGGAGAAAGTGGCGTCTCCTGTCCAAGTTTTTGGTGTGGCTGGGCAGGAAGCAAATTCACCCAGTGGGCCGTAAAGGACAGGTACTGGCCCTGAACGTAGTTACAGCTCCAGACGTTCGTGCTGCTGTGCACCTGGGAAGAAACTGATAGGCTCAAGGACTGGACCACCTTCTGTTCTACATATTTGTGAAGGGCTGGTACTGCCTTTTTCGAAAAGAAATTACGGCTTGGGACTCTCCAACTCAGCTCGGCACAAGCCATTAGTTCTCTGCACATTGCAGAATCCACCACTTGGAAAGGGAGGGACTGCAGTACCAATAACTTGGACAGGAGCAGGTCAGTTTCTGCACCTTAGAATGGTTGGACACATACTGTTGTCTCTTGGCAATCGCCTCGGTGAATGACTGCTGGCGCCACAAGTGGTGAGGAGCAGGATCATCTGGACTGGTAGAGGATGGAAAAGACAGACAGCTTCCTTCTGCAGAGTTGGTGGAGCCTTGACTGGCTGCAATAGCATGTGTGTCACTGGGTGCTACTGCTGCTGCTGCTGTTGCTGCGGCGGCAGGATGGCCCACCACATCTGAGACACATTTCTCCCAGGTGATGCTGCATGTGTTGACACAGGGCTGTGGTGTCAACGTTAGCTCCCTGGCCACACTTCACTTTCTGCCCACAGATTCTGCATATACACATGTTCGGCTCCTCCAGTGTCTTAGCAAAAAAACTGCAATACCACTGAGTAGGTGATTTTACTGCCAACGCTCCATAATGAGTGACTACTACAGCTGCTGCCTCGCTTAGCCCCTGTGCCACTACTTTCTTGGACTTGCGAAGCAGGTGGTCTACTCCGTGTCTGTTTGGCTCACAACTTCTCACTGCTGCCACCCTGCTGACTGCCGGCCACACTACTGACTTACTGGCTGCGCCGCTGCCTGACGCGCAAGCTGACGCCCTCTTCTCCCGACGATGATGATGAAGCCCTTGCTTCACCCGGCTCCCAAGTGCGATCAGCTACATCATCATCAATTACTTTTTGATCGTCACTGCTGTCCTCCTCAATGGTCTTGGTATGCAGAGGCTGACTTCTCACGACATAACCTCACATGTCACTCTCCACATCTATACTTTGTCGCCTACTGCAAGAAGCAGCTGCTGACTATCCTCAAATTGTTCGTCCTCGCTGTGTAGTGGCGCTGATCCCAGACCACATAGTCGTTCTCTGGCTAAGGGAACCGAATGGGACAGAGGTGAGTTGAGGACAGGTGAGGGCCGCTGAGCAGTTCCCGGGCCATGCCAACTAAGGGTTGTGTCTGACTAACCTACTGACTCTTGGCTGGGGTTGTCAGATGTCATCTGGGAGGAAGTTGATGACCTAGTCAACCAATCACGAACCCTTGGGTTGGTGGTCAACACACGGCCATTAGATGACACCAGCAGTTCTGACCTCACCAAGTCACCCCTGTTGCGACATCCCCTTACTGTGCTGCGACCTGTGCCTGCTCCAGGAAAGTTTGCTCCACTGTCACTTGCATGTGAAGGGCCTGCCACCTCTCTGTCTGACATACTGTTTGATCAAAAATTTACACACTCTGTTAAATGAAGGTATCTGTATATGATAAATACACACCCTGTATTTTAGTCCAAATGAACTCACTAACAACAGGCTTAATTAACCCTTGGATATTAAATACCCTACAGAAATGAACAGATGAAATTTAGGCGTATATGGGGCAGAATTACACCTACCCTGGACTTTAGGGAGAATACCCCACAAACTAAAACAAAATGATAACGCTGGTAGCGTTAAATGTGTGCTAGTGAACCACTTGTGAAGCTCTTTGGCTCCAGTCTCTGATAAAAGCAGTTTATTTTAGAATGACTTCTATGGAGCAGCAGATACAGAATGCTGGGTGAGCTACAGTTGGGCAACTGACAGACTTGTGGTGGTCTTTGCCCCCCAATCGCTGATAAAACCAAGTGAACCACTTGTGAAGCTCTTTGGCTCCAGTCTCTGATAAAAGCAGTTTCTTTTAGAATGACTTCTATGGGGCAGCAGATACAGAACGCAGGGTGAGCTACAGTTGGGCAACTGACAGACTTGTGGTGGTCTTTCCCCCCCAATTGCTGATAAAAGCAGTTTGTTTTATAATGAGTTGAGTTGAATAGCAGAGCAGCAGATAGATGCCTATGACAGGACAGTGTGAGTATTTAAGATGGCGTCCGTATATATAGGGCTGTGATGTCACAGAAGCCCGCCGGTCGCTGATTGGCTTCATGTCTGCACATGTCATTGAGGGTGTTCCTTTCTTCCTCCCACAGTTCTCTGTCCCATGTCACTCCATGTGCTTGCGGCCATTTTACCAATAAAAAAAGACGCTTCGTTCACGCGAATCACCCTAAACTTCGGTTTCGTGCAGAACCGAAGTTTTCCTGAAATTCTAAACAAATTCCACTTCCTTAGAATCGATTCACCCATCTCTACATGGCATATTATTAAGACAGTGACATATTTTGATGGTGTATGTGTAATGTCTCGGTACTGCTCGTCCCTTTTCCTTTAATAGACCTTGGAGGCCGTAGTAATAATGGACATTTACATACAAGATATCTCCCCATCTCTTTCTCCATTTAATAAAAGCCAGCATACATATATATGGAGTTTGCAAACTATGGCCATTTTGTGGATGCTTTAGAAAACTACATTTCCCATAGATCCCTGTTTTTTTCAAGTCATTATGAATGTGTCTTAAATGTACAGGAATGTCCGTTATAATCAGGTGACCTCCAGAACCAATCAGGCTCTCCTGTTTGGACCTGGTGAAAAAGGTAAGTTACAACCGTTGGCTTGGTGCAGCAGGAGTGTGCTCTTAGCACAGGGGCTGAATACAACTCAGTGTGGTAGCTTTAAAATATACCATTTCCTTCAGGATTACCAAGAGAAGTCTTAGCATCTTATGCTGTACTACTGAATACCTCTTTTCCTATGATCAAGTGCTTTCCCAGAGAGCGTTTTCCTCTGAATCCCCAGCCTGCTACTACCAAATACTACAGACCTGTTCATCCATATGCCTGGGATCAATACACAGTTCTCAAGTAAGTCTATGGGACACGGATTTAAGAAAGAGCCCATAGCTGGACTGTTGAAACTTGAAGGTCTCCCGTCACAGTCCCCTGCTTATGTATTTATGTGTACCCAGTCATTTAGGCACAGCCCCTGGATGCAGGCCATCATTAGCATCATATATAGTAAACTACCCAAGTACCTAAAAGCTAGCAAAAGAGATGGTTATCTAACGGCTATCTAACATCACCTGATTACTTGGATTTCTCCTATAGCAGCCACTGTATTGTTTGCGAGGTTCACTATTATCATCATCATAACTGTACATCTGTATTACCTCGTCCTGCTAAGTAAAAGAGCAACAACTATCCCCGAAGCTTGGTTGTCTGTCATCATTGTCAGGTGCCACGTGGGGGCGGGTAGTTGGGGACATTCAAAGGTTTCTCTGGACATCCGGGACCAGGGTCATCCTACCGGCCATACTGTGTATCCTACCCGTGACATATATATATACCTGACCCCAACACCATTGGTAACCCGGTTGTTACAGAGGTCCTCCACTGTTGCTGGTTTTTCATTGTTTGAGATGCGAAAATCAACATTGCATGCTACAATTTAAATGGACGACTTTCTGGAGAAAACATCACTGGAGCCAGGAATTTTTACATTTTGCATAAATCTTACCTGAAAACCAAATATCTATAACTTTTGTGAGTGATATATATGCTTTAGTTTGGTTTTACATGGCTTGTCTTTCTATGTCCAGGTTCTGTGATTCTCTCTCTCTCTCTCTCTCTCTCTCTCACTCTCTCTCTCACTCTCTCTCTCTCTCTCTCTCTCTCTCTCAGGAGAAGGATAATCCCCAATTCCCATCTGTAACTGGACAAAAACCTTCAGTTTCTCTGCAGACTTTACTGAATGCCGTGTTCCCCAGCCATCATCAGCCAAGCCTTCCTGTAGCCCTAAAACCAACAGGCTTGCAGCCTGTGTCACAATAACTATTTTTCTTCTAGTACTCTCTGCTTTAGGTCACTGTACCCCTCTTCCCTCTCTCTTACTTCTCCTCTCCATTCTGTGACTATCCTGGCTATAGTAAGCTCTTGCCTGTCCTATTTCACTGCCAGCAAATAGACAGGAAACCCATTTATGATGGGACAACTAATGGGACCTCATGAGCAACCGAACACAACTGCTGGACACTATCATGACTGACTCCTTTTAGTAGGGCCTTTAGCCCTTCTCTTCTTTTCCACTCTGTTAGGCTGCAAGATTTCTTCACTCTCTGGTGCTTAAAAAATCACTGCACCTAATAACAGGAACTAAGTCATCATCATTTCACTATATACGCATTTTACAAACAAACATAGCTGTCACCTTCAGTAGTGTGATCCCTCAATTTACAAGAACACAGAGAAGAGATAACGTGGGAGGAGAAAAAAAAATAGACGCAAGGAATGAACTGACTAAAATCCATAATGGTCGGTGATGAAGTAAGAAAGAAGAAACTTTTCCTAGAGTTTAGATAACCGACTAGAATTCTTACACAGTAGTGCATCATTATCTACAATCTTTTCTTTACTGTTCACCTTTTTTATATTTTCAATGCGCGTGAATCCACCGTGAGGGCTTCTCTGAAAGTGAATCATCTGGTGCAGAGCATGGGCCAGGACATACACCGACGTGTACACATTATAGACCACTATATCATACGGATAAATAGATTCAGTCACAAAATATTTATCAGAGCAATGTCTTATAATCATCTTCAAAACCTCGTAACGAATATGATTGAGCTTAGCGTGCGACCTGAAACAATAAAAATGAAAAATGTCATGAAGTAATGGATCCTTTACCGACTTGTTTGGTCTCCTAGAATGGATGTAATCCCAAAGTTCAGGTAATGGTTGTCGGAAAGGTGTAAAACTCAAACTGCAATTTACTATCTCCATGTAGTAAATTCCTAAAAGATCATGTAGAAACCAAGAGTCACTGAGGATCAGAGTTTTCTGTCTGATGTAATCTTTGTTCATTAGAACAGGGAATAACTGAGTGAAGGAGCCATATATGATAAGGACCTGGGCCTGTATTTCTCAATGTTTTCAAGTACGCTGGTGTCCCGACCACCAGAAAATTTAATCATAAACTCAATGCAGATTCCATGTCTGGTCATCTCTCGGCTCAGCTCCAGCACTTCAGCCTCCGCACCGTTATCATCATGTGTTATTATTCCAACCCAGTTCCATGCAAAGTGCTTCAAGCAGAGGACAATAGCCAGATGCTGGAGGTGGATATCTGGGCTCATAGTGAAGAAGGACTTCCCCAAATCCTTCTTACTATACAATCCATCATTAACGCCATAGTTTATCTGGGAAACATTATAGAATATTATGGAAAAACATGAGTGAGTGCTTTGTCTTGTTTCATTCAATAATGTAGGAAAATTTTTGCCCTCTAATACTACACACTAAGAAATGTAAGAAAGCATCACCCAAAGTTCAAGGGTCTAATGCTCCAAAAGCTCCATAATGCCCCAATTAAGAAAAGTTAGGATTAACAGTCTGAAGGTTTAGCAAAGGCTTAGTGACAAGGATGGTAGGTAGAGATGGGCGAATCGATTCTAACGAAGTGGAATTCGTTTAGAATTTCAGGAAAACTTTGATTCTGAACGAAGTCGAAGTTTGGGGTGATTCGCGGGAACAAAGCGTGTTTTTAATTGATAAAATGGCTGCGAGCACATGGCGTTACATGGGGCAAAGAACTCTGGGAGGAAGAAAGGAACATCCTCAATGACATGCAGAGATGAAGTCAATCAGAGACCGGCGGGATTCTGTGACGAAACCGCACTATATAAGTCCAGACGCGACGCTGGCAGCCCACACTCCTCTCTCTGTGCTGTGTTGTTGCTGCAGCAGCTCCAGTAGGTAAGATCTCACACAAAAGAACTAACTTTTATACAGCGATTTTTGGGGGGGTGTCACAGCTTTTCTCAGAGACTGCTTCTCTTATGTTCTAATTTTGATTTTGTGGGGTATTGGAATTGAAGTCCAGTGTGCGTCAAATTCAGCTGCATATACATTTTAATGCTATCTGCTCAGTTATTCAGCACATTGAATATCCAAGGGTTATCTAAGCCTGTTGCTGTTGTATTCAGTTAAAAAAAACAGCGTTTTTACAATCCACATACCAGTAAATTTTTGGCTGCTCATTTCTTTTGCGCAATTTATATCCAATGGTTAATTAAGCGTGTATTTGCTATTGTAGCCATTAAAAGAAACGGTGTTTTTCAACGCCAAAGAAGAAATTTTTCCTGTTGATTCATGTAGCATAATTTATATCCGAAGGTTAATGAAGCGTGTTTCTGCTTTTGTGTTCAGTAAAAGAAACGGGGTTTTAACACGACACATACCAGATAATTTTTGGCTGCTCTTTTCTTTTGCGCAATTTATATCCAAGAGTTACCCAAGTCTGTTAGTGGGTTCATTTGGAGTCAAATACAGGGTGTGTATTTATCATATACAGATATCTTCATTAAACAGAGTCTGTACATTTTTGAACAAACAGTATGTCAGACATAGAGGTGGCAGGCTCTTCACATGTCAGTGGCACAAACATTCCTGGAGCAAGCACAGGACACAGTACAGAAAGGGGACGTCGCAGCAGGGGTCACTCAGTAAGGCCAGAACTGCCGGTGTCATCTAGCGGCCGTGTGTTGACCAGCAACCCAAGGGTTCTGGATTGGTCGACTAGGTCATCCACTTCCTCCCAGATGACATCTGACATCCCCAGCCAAGAGTCGGTGGGATCGTCAGACACAACCCTTAGTTGGCATGGCCCGGGAGCGGGTCAGCAGCCCTCACCTGTCCTCAACCCACCTCTGTCCCATCTGGTTCCCTCAGCCAGAGATCTACTATGTGGTCTAGGCTCAGCGCCACTATATATTGAGGAGGACAGTCAGCAGCTACTTGGCAGCGAAGAAATGGGGCTAATATCCCCTGTTTCTTGCAGTAGGCGGCATAGCATAGATGTGGACAGTGACGTGGGAGGTCATGTTGTGAGGGGTCAGCCTCTGCATAACAAGACCGTTGAGGAGGACAGCAGTGAAGATCAAACAATAATCGATGATGATGTAGCCGACTGCATTTGGGAGCCGGGTAAAGCAAGGGCTTCATCATCATCAGGAGAAGAGGGCGTCAGCTTGCGTGTCAGGCAGTGGTGCAGCCAGCAAGTGGGTAGTGTGGCCATGAGTCAGCAGGGTAGCAGCAGTGCGAGGTTGGGAGCCAAACGGCCACGGGGTAGAAAACCCGCTTTGCAGGTCCAAGAAAGTAACGGCACAGGGGCTCAGCGAGGCAGCGGCGGTAGTAGTGCGGAGCGTTGGTGGTTAAAATCCGATACTTGGCGGTGTGGCAGTTCTTTGCTAATACACCGGAGGAGCCGAATATGGGTATATGTAGAATCTGTGGGCAGAAAGTGAGGCGTGGCCAGGGAGCTAACGTTGGCACAACGGCCCTCTGTCAACACATCCAGCGTCACCATCCGGTGGCCTGGGAGAAACGTGGCTCAGATGTGGTGGTCCATCCTGCCGCCGCAGCAATAGCAGCGCCCAGTGGCACGCATGCCATTGCAGCCAGTCAAGGCTCCACCATCTCTGCAGAAGGGAGCTGTTTCTCTTTGCCATCATCTCCCGGTCCAGATGCTCCTGCTCCTCGCTACTCATGGCGCCAGCAGTCGTTCAACGAGGCGATTGCAAAGAGACAACAGTATGCGTCATATCGTCCAACCATCCTAAAGTGCAGAAAATGACCGTGCTCCTGTCCAAGTTGAACTTTGTCAAGATGAATCAGGCGTGGATCGGCCAGGATTTCCACACACCGATGCCTTAGGCATCAGATTACATCAGCCATGACGCCTCTCCAAAATTTTGAGAAATGAGTCTGGGTTCAAACTACCTACCTCAGCCACTATTCTGATGCTGCCACCCGCCTGATGTCACACATCCGCTGCCAGTTTCTCCATCTGCCTACCACCATCTTTACCAGGGACTGGTATTGCCTATGCTGCTGCTGTTGCTGGTGCCGTGACCTCCGCACTGTGTCATTGTGCCACTCTATGACCTCATGCTGCTGCTGCTGCTGCTGCTGGTGCCATGACCTCCGCACTGTGTCATTGTGCCAATCTCTGACCTCATGTTGCTGTTGCTGGTGCCGTGCCCTCCACACCCTGTCATTGTGCCACTCTCTGACCTCATGCTGCTGCTGATGCTGCTGCCGTCACCTACACACCCTGTCATTGTGCCACTTTCTGACCTCATGCTGTTGCTGCTGCTGTGACCTCCACACTGTGTCATTGTGCCACTCTATGGTCTACTCCTGTTTTTGCCACCTCCAGAATTTGTCATTGTGCCACTGTCTGACCTCATGCTGCTGCTGTGGCTGCTGCCGTGACCTACACACTGTGTCATTGTGCCACTCTCTGATCTCATGCTGCTGCTGTTGCTCCTGCCGTCCCCTCCACACTCGGTCATTGTGCCACTCTGTGGCCTACTCCTGTTATTGCCACCTCCAGAATGTCATTGTGCCACTGTCTGCCCTCATGCTGCTGCTGTGGCTGCTGCCGTGACTTCCACACTCTGTCATTGTGCCACTCTGTGGCCTACTCCTGTTTTTGCCACCTCCAGAATTTGTCATTGTGCCACTCTCTGACCTCATGCTGCTGCTGTTGATGACGTCATCTCCACACTGTGTCATTGTGCCACTTTGTGGGCTCCTGATGTTGCTGCCTCCTCCAGAATTTGTCATTGTGCCACTCTGTGTCTTACTCTTGCTGCTGACAAGTGCCCGCTGTCCCACTGGAACACCCTGTGGTTTCCTAATGCAGTTTCTACCCTCACCACTCTATGACGTTACCACTATGTTTGGTTTTCACCTGTCAGAAGGAATGGGAAGGATCAGGATTGTCTAGCCAAAAGCAGGAGTGGATACAGAACACAGAAGACATGCAAATATCCCATTTACTGCTCACTCCTGTTTGTTTTTGGCTTTAGCAATACTAATGGACTAATGACCGATTGAAAGCGGAAAGAAAAGGTTCTGTCATATTTTGTGATGGTTAAAAAGCTCTAGCCTCATGGAGTGACCCCTGCTGTGACGTCTCCTTACTGTACTGCGACCTGTGCCGGCTCCAGGAACCTACTATTGTGTTCTTTGACGCTATCATAGGATCTTAGCCCTCAGCTTGATTTTTTTTCCAGCTGGCGCTGCCATGAATTTATCAGGCTGCATTCCTGCTTCAGTTTTTTGGTCAGTTTTGCCCCTGTAAGTGCCCAGGGAATTTTAGAGTGAAGCGATTCTAAGAGCGGCGACAGTCATGTGCGTGTCATACTAAAACACAGCATTGTATGAAGACCAAACCAAGCTCCCTCTGCATATTTAACCATGGCACAATGTTCTACAGCACCCTACAGGCTTTGTGCAGCCAGGAAATAGCAGTTTTTTTACGCGATTCGTCCCGAAGTAATTCGGACCTAAGCGGATTTTGTCGGAAAATTCAGCGAAGTCGGCGAACCGAATTTTTTAGAAATTTGCCCATCTCTAATGGTAGGTCATAGGGAATACACTAATTCTTCCTTAGCACAGAGTCTGATAGAGATTTTGGGTCTGTTGTCTCTCCTTGATGCCACAGATCCTTCCCTGTCACTTTCTATTGGTCCAGCTCTACACTCGGCTTACCTCTTTCTACTTCATCAGCAGCTTATCACCACAAAGCCCAGAACACTCACCAACCAAATGATCTGACAACCTAACAGCAACACTGCACATGAGGTATAAAAAAACAAAGATTTGCAAAACTGGGCCATCGTCTTTAGTAAATGCCCAAAACTGTGTGGTGTATGATAATGTACTGTATATTTGGATCATAATATTATTAATCATATATGTGCTCACTATCTGGACTCTGGATGACAATATATATCTGGTCTGCGTAAGATATCTCACAAAAGTCAGTACACCCCTCAGATTTTTATTAATATCGTATTATATAATTTGATGGGACAACATTGAAGATATATCCAGACAGCACCTCAACTTCAAACGGTCTTTATTTTACCCGATCGTGCAACGTTTCAGCTCTAGCTAAGCCTTTCTCAAGCAACTGCATAGTGTTCAAACTTCATTTAAATACAAGTGTGATAATAGTGCCAATAATAACAACCATGTGATTAATAAAAATTAAGTGACATCACAAATTCAATAATAGCATATACATCTTAAAGGTCAATTGTGTTCAATAGTGTTTATTATGTTTACAATACAATTCAATAATATTTACAACAGCATATAATAGCAGTGTAGTACCCAATTACATCAATGTACTGACCGTTCAAAGAATGAACTCGGCGTTCTCATTCCTGAACTGCGCATGTCAAGGGAGCACATATCGCGAGATCACGCTGTAAGCTAGGATAGACCTGAATAGAACACATAGTGCATGCACACGAGCTTTACTCTGCTACAAAAACCACCATCTTATTAACTGGCATTGCAGACATATAGCTGTAATTAACATGTTACAAACGCCTATTAACCCCTACATATGCGATCCTCCAACATGCTATAAACACCGCCGCTAGTATATAACCAGCAGAGGGATCACAGCAACGAATTACATACACCGAAAAAACCCCGGCACATACCGTGAGTTTCACGGGAGGTAACGGGACCGCATAATTAAAGGGGGGCAAATTTATAATGTATAACAGTGCTACAAATGAGACATACACAATACAGCCAATTATATATACGTCGCAGAAGTAGCTGAATAGTGAAGTCATCCAAAACTGCTTTTATCCAGCGTGTCAAGTGCATCCCTATAATTAGTGTGCAGAATGGATCAGAGAATACCGCTGTTCAATCTTGATTACAATAAATTTTAAAAGAATTTTTCTCCAAAAAGAATCTAAAAAGAAAGAAAAAGAAAAATTAATAAAAATCATATATATAAAGAAATTAATATATAATCAACACTATACATGTATTTTCATACAGTATAGGAGGTATGTAAGTAGAGTACAAACCAGGACTAGCTCATGGATGTTAATACCTTAAATTCCAAATTCACACCACATGGGAACATTGTGTTCAATTTAAAGATCCATTCTAGTTCTTTGCGTTTCAAATATGTCTGTCGATCCCCCCCTCTCCTAAATTTAGGTACATGATCTATTATCGAAAATTTTAAATCAGTAATTTTATGTTCTTTCTTAACAAAATGTTTAGATACAGATAAATCCATCCTCCCAGTTCTAATTGTTAATTTATGCTTATTAATACGTGGTCTCTCCCACATATAGCAACTTACATGGACACTGTAAGACATAAACAACATAACTAGAACAACATGTTAAATAATGTCCAATTTTGAAACTCTTCCCAGTATTAGGATGTATAAAATTATTCCCTTCACTAGAAGGTTATAATTACTACATCTGAGGCATGGATAACATCCATTACGTATCGGTTGTATCCTTAATTGATCTTCTTTTAATTTTGGACCAATATCTGATCTAACTAATCTGTCCTTGAGGTTATAGGATTTCCTATATACTACACGTGGTAAAGATTTGAATTCGGGAATATTTTGTAAAGTATCACTTAAAATGTGCCATTCTTTATGTATGATCTTTCTTATTTTTTCACTCATTGGGGAATACGAAGTAATAATGCTAATTTTTACATCTTTTCTTATTACTTTTTTATGAGCAATAATCTCATCTCTATCCAACTGTTCCACTTTTTCTTTATGTTTTTTAATCAATTCCTTAGGATAACCCTGTCTCATAAATTTATCTCCCATTTCTGTCAGTCTATTTTCCAATAACTCCGAATCTTGAACAATATGTTTAACTCTGAGTAATTGACTAAAAGGTAAGTTCTCCAATAAAGATTTTGGGTGATAACTATCGTATCTCAATAAGCTATTATGATCTGTAGATTTTCCAAAGATGTCTGTCACCAATCTATCACCCAATTTATATACTAACCTATCCAAAAATTGTAGAGATTCTACTGAGGATACCATGGTGAATTTGATGTCATTATCAATCGTATTAAGAAAAGAAAAGAAAATGTCAAGTTGGGATTGGGAACCGGTCCAAATAACAAAAATATCATCTATATAGCGCCACCACTTCAAAACCAATGAGAAGTGGGGCGATACATAGATATATTGATCGTCTAAATGGGACATAACGATATTAGCATATGTGGGCGCTAAATTAGATCTATGGTCGTTCCCTTCTTTTGAATATAAAGGGTATCTTGAAATAGGAAATAATTTTCAGAAAGAACAATATTTAAAAGACTCATCAAAAAAGATATGCATTGATCAGAGTAATCTGACATGCTCAAATTATTCTCTACCGCTTGCATCCCCCTAGTGTGATCAATAGATGTATATTGATTGATCCATGTAAGTTGCTATATGTGGGAGAGACCACAATGGAATGTCGTGCACGTATTAATAAGCATAAATCAACAATTAGAACTGGGAGGATGGATTTACCTGTATCTAAACATTTTGTTGAGAAAGAACATAAAATTACTGATTTAAAATTTTCGATAATAGATCATGTACCTAAATTTAGGAGAGGGGGGGATCGACAGACATATTTGAAATGCAAAGAACTAGAATGGATCTTTAAATTGAACACAATGTTTCCATGTGGTTTGAATTTGGAATTTAAGGTATTACCATCCATGAGCTAGTCCTTGTTTGTAGTGTTGAGCGATTACGTTGGCTATCGACATCGATCGATAGTCGATAGTCGGCCACCATCGTTAAGGTTTTTGATTGTCGATAGTCGATCATCTCCGATGACCATTAAAGTCTATGGGAGAGCAACAACACCTTCATTCTTACACCCAAACAGGGCTGGAGAAGCTGGAATTAACAGCCACAACAGTCAAATGGATACGTGCTACATCTTAGGCAACACACTTAGGCTATAAAAGCCATAGAAAAAAAGTCACACACCATTCACTAACCTTGTCTTGTACCACAGCATGACCCTTAAACCTGCATCACCCACAAAATAAAAAGTGCCAGAAGGCAGTATGAAAATGAACCATCATTTTACTTTAACTGGGCATTGAATATTCCTGTCCTGGAACGCAGCATGAGCCCCAAACCTGCATGACCCCCACATTTAAAAAGTGCTGGAAAAAGGAGTCTTTCAACCACCATTTTTAGTTTCACTGGACATTGACGTATACCTGTCCTGGGCCACAGCATGAGCCCCAAACCTGCATGACCCCCACATTTAAAAAGTGCCGAAAAAGGAGTCTTTCAACACCCATTTTAGTTTCACTGGACATTGACTATACCTGTCCTGGGCCACAGCATGAGCCCCAAACCTGCATAACCCCCAGATTTAAAAAGTGCCTGGGAAAAAGGACTTTCAAACCCCATTTAGTTTCACTGGGCATTGCTATACCGTCCTTGGGGCCCCCAGCCCCAAACCTTCATAAACCCCCCCAAATTTTAAAAGTGCCGGAAAAAAAGGAGTCTTTTAAACCCCCATTTAGTTTCCCGGACATTGACTATCTTGTGGCCACAGCAGACCCCAAACCTGCATAAAAACCCCCCGAATTTAAAAAAATGCCGGAAAAAAGGGGTCTTTTAACCACCAAAAGTTTTACTGGGCTTAAAAACCTGTTGGGCCACAGCATGAGCCCCAAACCTTCATAAACCCCCCAAATTTTAAAAATGCCGGAAAAAGGATCTTTCAACACCATTTTAGTTTTCACGGGCATTTACTAAACCTGCCCCGGCCACAGCCATGAGCCCCAAACCTGCAAGAACCCCACATTTAAAAAGTGCCAAGGAAAAAGAAGTCTTTCAACCACCATTTTATTTCACTTCACTGGACATTGACTATACTGTCCTTGGTCCACAGCATGAGCCCCTCCAAACCTGCATGACCCCCACATTTAAAAAGTGCCGGAAAAAAGGAGTCCTTTCAACACCATTTTAGTTTCACTGGACATTGCCTATACCTGTCCTGGGCCACAGCATGCCCCCAAACCTGCAAAACCCCCAATTAAAAATGCTGGAAAAAGGAGTCCCTTCAACCACCATTTTAGTTGACCTGGACATTGACTATAGCCTGTCCTTTGCCACACATGAACCAGGGCCGGATATACAAGTGGGTCGAGTGAGAGCCCATGCTGGCCGTCCGACATCTATTAACACGCAGGTTAAATGCCCGATGACGCAGCAACGGAAAAACTGTCATGTGATAGCAGAGATGCGGAAGCGAAAGTGTGAGAACTCCAGCCTTCCTCATTAACACAGTCAATACCTGGGTACGCTAGCCCCTCCGTATCAGTGTGGACCAATTGAGATTTCACTTGGAAATACAGGTGGTTAACGCTCCTGTTACACCCAGGTGCCCTTTATCTTGGCATTCCTTTATTCTCATTTTACCAACGTGCCTGGAGAAATGGACTCTGTACTGTGTTCTCTGTCCGTGCTCCATACTCCATGTCACTCTGAATAACCTACATCGGGTCAAGTTTTCCTGTACCTCCCTATGTACAATTCAGAAGAATTTTTTTAACAGCTATTTTGTACAGCTATTTTTAGTACTTTTAAATTCTAGAAAACACATTTTTAAAATCGGATGGAATCCCACCATGTCTTTTGTTTTTCTCTTTTTTAATTGTATAAAGGTTTCTCAAAAAAGGGATTGAATAGCTATGTTAAAGATCTTGCAAAAACAAGTCAATTTGCAATATGTGTCCCATGAACAGGGTCCTACCTATTCCTTTTTCTGACAGCACCATCCACCCTTGAGCCACTATTGACTCATTGTGAAAGAACAAATGTCCCTCTTGGAACAACATTTTTAGGAATAGGACCTGTAGTATAGCTGCATTCACAGGCAAAATGCCTCCAAAAAATTCAAAGCATGACCCTTGACCACTTTTGAACAATTGTGTAAGAACAAATGTCTGTTAGAAACAACATTTTTTAGAATAGACCCTGAAGTAAGCTGCATGTCACAAGCAAAATGCCCCCAAAAATTTCAAAACATGACCCATAGCCACTTTGTGACAATTGTGAAGACAATGTACCTATAGAAACAACAATTTTTTAGAATTGGACCTTAGTATTGCTTCATTTCAAAGCAGCATGACCCAAAAAATTATAAAATGACTGCTCATCCACTGTTAAAAATTGTGAAGGAGAAATGCCACTTAGAAAGCCACATTCTGTTCCAAAGGACCATGAGTATTGCTGTATCTCACAGCACATGACCCCAAAAAATATAAATTATGACTTTTCTCAACCACTGTTAAAAATTGTGAAGGAGGAAATGCCCAACGTAAAGCCCACATTTCGGTTCCAAAGGACATATTATTGCTGTATCTCACACGCAACATGACCCCAAAATATTATAAAATGACTTCTCACACTGTTAAAAATTGTGAGGGCAACATGACCCCAAAATCATTGACAATTAAAAAATTCTAAAGATGAAGTTGAGTAAATGGAATATGGTTTTTTTCATTAAAACCTTTGTTCTTGTTAGTCTCCACACAGCCAAACCTTCAAAATGAACTGTTATGGAATTGAGAATAAAAATTGCAGTACGGAATGATCACTTTATAAATAAGTTTTCAAGATGACCATTTCTGTTTGGAGAGGAATGTGAATAGACCAGCAACAAATCGTGATACCCTCGGCAATGGGGACACAACATCATCAGAGATCCATGCCGATCATCTTGATGAAAGTCAAAAAGATCCACATTAAACTGTGGGAAAACCGGATGCGTTTTGCTGTTAAAGACAACCCCAAAAGCCCATGTGACAAGGGCATTTGTCCCCATGGAAAAAAAAATTTTGGGGTTTTTTTCAAAACTTGGGAAGGATGGGTTTCAAAAGCTCTTTCACCTGCCTCCCCTCACGGTGGCTCAACCCCCCCGAGGTTTCCGGGACGCCTTTCTTGTCACCATGGGGTCCACCCCCCCTACTTTGGGAATGCATTGCGCTCCCCAAAAACGCTGGGATGGGGGAGGGTGGGAAATTCCCCGCGGGGGTTGCCACATCAAAAAATGAACGGTTTTACGGGGGGGGGGAAAACTGACGCTGCAACGCCCAGGGGGACGAAAAACAGGGGGCGAAAGGCGGAAGGGGTTAGCTCAGACCTCGAGCCTTCCTCGCAGGCAAAACCCGAACCCCGGGGAAACTCTTTAGAAATTTCTGGACGACAAGGGTTTATGACATGTGCCAAACAAGGGGTTGTCCAGCCTACCGATCTTAAGGGGGCCCCGCAGATTTCCCCCCCGTTATCGCCCACACCTTGCCTGGCACAAAGGGTTTTTGTCACCCAGCCCGCGCTCGGTCTCGTTGTGGAGAGCCTCCACAGCTCCCGACCTGTGTTGGGACGGTCTCCAAGACAGATTAAAAAATTTTTACCGGGCCTTTTCTGTTCTGGGCCGTTTATGCCACCCCGAGGACCCTTTGGGGGGAAAAATCCCTGCACCAACCCCGCGGGTTTTGAAGAGCGTGCGCCGAGACTGAGAGGCCACGCCACACCCAGAGACATCCACCAGCTTCACCCACAATCGAGCTGTCACAGAAGATATAGCGGCCTTGGCGTGCTTACTAGTCCATGGGTCGGTGGTGTGAATGACTTTTCGGACACAGATGCAAGACTACGCGCTTGATAATTTTGGATGACACGTGGCTGGCCTGGGCAGGGACGGTTTTCTGGCAACGTTATGCCTGACTCGACATATGGTACTTGGGGGCAGGCAAGGGCCATGACAGTGGCGGAACCCATCTGTGCCACCCAGACGGAAACGGCAAGACATTTCAACGGCCAAAAGCATGGCAATGCTGACATTCAGGCTTTAGGTTTGGGATGGTTTGCATTAATAGTGTTTACTTGTTGCTCCCAACCTGGATGTCAGAAGGTGGCTGCTAGGCGACTGGCCGCTGTACGGCGTGCAGGTCGTCAAACTTGCGGAAGGAGAAGGGGTCAGGATGGGTCACTTGGTGGTGCTGGTGGTACTGGGCGACGGGTGGAGGCTGAAGCAGGATGGCTGATCCCGGATCATGACTCTTTGGGAGAGACATGGGAGCCTGAGGAAACGCTTGGTGGTGGCGGAGAGAGGAGGAGGCGGAGACAGAGGGTGTGACAGTGGTGGCAGGCCCGCGTCGTCTGGCCTTTTTTGGCACAAGTGTTCCCTCCACTCTTCAATCCATGCGCATTCGTGCATGAGACTTAGACATGATTGGTGTGGTTAACCACTTAAGGTTCTTTGGCTCTACACTTAATTACGTTTCGGCAAAGGAGGCATATGGACATGGCTGGGTGAATCCAGAGGCTTGCTCCAAAGAAGGCCTCCAGGTTGAGAGGTCCTGGTCTCATTTTGACGTCGTTAAGCCGATGATTTAGCGGGGTTTGTGCTGAACGTGGCTGGCGGAATCATATCCTAGCCGGACTTCTGCGACCGCCCTCTCCCTTTTTGTGGCGGGACCGTATTGGACAATAACTACATCGTCTTCCTCCTCGTCCACTGATGAAGCGCTCGAAGGGGGGGGGGGGGGCAAACTTCTGCGGAAAAGGACACAGGATGGATCCGCAATGTGTCATCTTCCATCATCATCAACACAGGTGACTTGGTTCGCCTGACTTTCTGCATCCAGACGCTGTGGGCTACAAAGCAAGGGGCCTGCAAGGCTTGCCGGACCGCCGGGATTTTTGCGATTGACCGGCTTCCTTCTCCTCATCCTGATGGCATCAGTAATTGGCGTAAGAGCAGACATATATCATCTTGATCTTTTACATGCTTCTGACCCAATCTGCATTTTGTCATCAAAGAGGTCTTCAGACAATGGATTATCGCTCACAGTGGTGGTACACGAGTTGCAATTTGGGCTGCTTCATGTTGGAGGCATGCTGATGATGTGTTGCCGACATTTGTGGAAGTGACTGGGAGGACGAGGAGGTAAGACTGCTAGATGCAGGTAGCATTACACTGAAGGACAGATTGGCGACGATGTTGTTACCTAGATTCACAGGGCCCTGACCCAGCGTGACAGGCCTGACGGTCCTGCAAACTGACGATCCGCTGGCATGCGTGTTGTCGCCAGCACTGGAAGTAGCACCTTCTCTCGTACCTCTACCCTCCATGTCCTACCCCCTCTTTGCTCGCTTACCACTCCATTCGCTCCATGTTTCAGAAATTAAAAATTTGAGAAGGTCATGAATAGTTTTGGAAAAATCTTTATTAAAAGACGGCAAAAACACAGCTAATTCTCAAATCCCTCTATTCAAAACAAAATTGCTGGATTCAAATTTAATGCAAGGTGTCTATCAACAAATCTGGCCTGGGCAAAAGTCAAAAAACACGTATCTGTTACTGTTTTCGGTATAATACACTGTATTTTTTGCAACCTGTCGGTGGGACTATAGAATTGCTGTTTTAAGATTTACGAGGTGCTGCGTCAATGAACAAAGCTGGGTGGCAAAGTCAAAAAACGTATCTGGTTATGTTTTCGTATATACACGGTATTTTTTGCACTTTCAATTCACCACTTGTTGATATAGAATTCGATGTTTCTAAGATTTCGTGGATGCTGCGGTCATTGGAACAAAGCTGACGGCGCAAGTCTAACAAAACACGTATCTGTTATGTTTTCGTATAATAACGGTATTTCCTTTCTGTTTGCACTTTCAATTCACCTGTATTTAGGTTTGGTAAAATATAGAATTGCTGTTTTAGTTTACGTGGATGCGCTGCGACAATGAACAATGCTGGGTCGCGCAAAATGTAAAAAACAGTATCTGTTATGTTTTCGTTTGTTACTACACGGCTATTTTTGGCAACAAAAAACCTGTGCTGACTACAAGATTGTTGGATTGTAATTTAACTGCAGGTGGATATATCAGAACACAGGTGGAATCGGTAAAATTGAAATGAACACCTATCTGAAATGTATACTGATAATACCAAGTGGAGTTTTGGCAAGAAGACCTGCAGTTACTAGAAATGATGTGTATCCAATATAAGTTCAGGCTGCCATATCCAGGAAAATATTTCAATAGCAAACTGGTAAATAATAAAGAATATTGCAGTGCAAATGGTCATATACAATAAGTCTTGGTGAACTTTATACCAGTACTTTCTTTATAGAGCTTGTCTGTGTTCGACCCCTGCCCCCCCCCCTCGCTACCCCTGTGACTTTACAGCGGTAGATTTGCTTTAAAATCTCTAGCTAACTAATAAAATCTTCAAATCTCTTAATTAACTAATTTGGAAGGATCCACAGCTAATAGTAGGTTTCTCTGTGTAGACACTAGACTAATTTCGCTGAGCTGTTTGGCCACAGGCCAGAGCGCAGCTCCTATTTCCTATGAGACGCTGAGAGGACACTGAGGTCTGAACAGGACATCGCCTGTTCTATCGCTAAAAACGAGGTCATGTGATTTTTTTCAAGCCAATCGAAACCATACACATCCCAGTCATGACGTGCGCCAAACCACACATCTTCACCTGCTCTATTCTGTAATCTGATTTGCTGGCTCCAAAATTACAGGAAGCGCCGAAAATTGGCGGATCTTAATAGATTGATTGCCACAGATTTTAACCTTAATCTATCGATGATCTGAAAATTTCGAACACCATAAAAACCTTGCCGATTTCAACTTTGGATAAAATCGCTCAAACTAGTCCTGGTCTCGTAATGCCGGTAGTGACTCGAGAATGGTATTGCAGTAAAACGGATTAAAAAGGCCGGGCGCTTGTCACTTTGTGTGTGTAAATCCACGTGGATACACCATGGATGAATAATAAAAAAACTTTATTCCAAATAAAAACAATAAAGAAGTTGGCCTTATTCTTTAAGTAACTGTGCATAATGCCGTTTTTTTTCACACCCCTTAACCCCCACCCTCCTGCCCATGGCACTTCCTCAGATGCCAAAAAGTGTACTAGTATGAGCAAGTTGACAAGATGGTTTATAATATTAAGTAATCTAACCTAGTGGTAGGTGGAAGGAGACTAAACCTATCACCATTCTTATCAATAAAACAATCAAAAGACAATAGAGAATTTTAAAAATTGGGGTATAAAGCATGAAAGAAGATCATCATTGGTAGAAGCAAAGGCGGGAGTTTAAATCAACCAATAGAGGGATGAGACAATCCTATCCCATATTGTCCTGTGGGTAAGAAAGGACAATCACAGGGGGTGTACAAATTACTGCTTCTAATAGGTAGCTCCAACGGACGGGAAAATTTGAATTAGCCAATGGTAAGGCTCTCTTTGTTGTCGTTAAGATGTAGAAAAGATAAAGAGTGCTTGGGCTGTGATGTAGTGTGTGGGAGCGAATCTGAGAAAAAGGTGCATATGTTGAAACGAAAATGCCGAAGGGAGCGCAGGACACCGACAAGCAGAGCCGGTAATACGTGACACTTGTTGTGGTCTTTCCCAAGAATAGGAAGTGTGGGATTTTAACAATAAAACCGTTGAATGGGTTTGCAGTGAAGGAAAAAAATACATACAAAAAAAATAAAACCGTTGAATGTGTTTGTAGTGAAGGGAAAAAAAAAAAATGGAGTGATGTGTAGAATGTTACGGTGTTTTGGGGAACCTATATACGGAATGTGTCGGTAAGGGCGACCAATTAAGTGTTGGATACAATGAGTTAAGTTGTGTTGAAACAATATAACTGATTGGTGAAGGACCTATATGTGAAAGGCGCAACTAAAACAATGAGTAGAATGCAAGAGTCAGACAGTGGATACCTGACAAGATATATCTTAGTTGTTAAAAATACGCGTAAGTAATAATGCTGAAACTTTTCGAGGTTGTGTATTCCAATAAACAAGCTCTACGGCTTCATTCAGGACATGGAGGTTCACTGTGGCAGAAGTGAACATCCATAATAACTTCTATCTTTTGTAATGATTCGGATAATCGGTCATGTGTGTATTGGTGTTTACTTGCGTCTATCGGTTGCTAATGGTTAGTTTAGTAGGTTCGTGCTGGTGGAATCTTTATAGTGCCTTGTTAACACTGCTGATTAAGATCCCCTTTTTTGATACGGGATCTGTGGCATTAATCTCACAATGTTAGCGAGTGTGAGTGCGGCCCACATACTGCAAAATTGCGTCAATCATTGAATCAAGTAGATGACAAAGGAACTTTTACAATTCAATAAGTGTCTTCATATTCTAGGTGACATTGGTAGATTTAGAATGGAAAGTTGTGATTGGTGACTTTAGAAGTGCAGCAAAAGCATGATAGGTCTGCCACATGGGCTGCTGGTCTTGCCTGTTCATTATGGACAGTTCTATTTTCTTTGGACCATTTAACCAAACTGGGAAGCAATAATGTTTTAATGTTGGGTGATTTTTATAGATCAGATGGGGGTTTTCTGGTAAGGTTTGTGAAAGTAAAAAGGTTCCTTTTTTAATTATGTTGCCAGTGCTTGCTTGTGTTTTTTTGATCTGTGCAACGGTATTGTGCATGTATTCGGGTGACCAGTCGAGAATTTTACTTCTCTGTTCCACATAGCTGTTTATTCTAACCAGATTCTGTTCGTTTTGAATCTTTTTTGTATGCCCTAACAGTTCTTTTGGTTGACAGTTGAGCCTCGTTTGTTCTCTGCATCTTGTAGCAATGTGAGAGGATATCACTGTTTCTAAGAATCTGTTTTGAGGATTTTGGTTTGTTCACTATAGACTACATCACTAGAGCTGTTTTTTCTCACGACGCCTGTTATGGCCATATGGTACATTTGTTATCCCAGGTCTATGGATGACCACTGGAGAAATGGATGTAAACTATTGAAATTCTCACTTCTTTTGAAAAAGGTTAGCTGTGGCTGAAGTGATTCATTTTTTTACAACTTTCTAACTACCAGAAAATTCAATTTTATGTTTATCCCAATGTGATGTGCAAATGGATTCCTCACTGCAAATTTTTGGTTTATATCACTGATTAGTAGGTGGGTGAGAGTGAAACTAATGGACCCGTCCAGATAAAATAAAGAGATCGTCTTGTATCTCTTATAAAGAGTAGCATTGAAAGGTGTAATGGGGGCGGTATAGATAAAATGGGCTTCAATATGACCACTTAGTAAATGAATTGGGGGGTGCGTAAGAGGGTGCCACCCTAGTAGTAACATGGCGGAGTCCTTTTCTTTTTGCCGACTAGTTTTCACGTGTTATTTTTGAGTAAGATGTTCTCCAGTATGGAACTTTTAACCTTCTTTTTAAAGGAATGCTTTATAGTTGGTACGTCACTTCTTCATTCTATCAGTTTCTATGTGTTTGGGCTACTACCTTTGCAGACCCAATAAGATGGGATTGTTGGTGTAGTGGGCAGTAATGGTCCATAGTCACTCATAGTATACCATGCGATTGATTTAACACGCACCGGCCAACTTGTTTTTAGGGACACCAAGCTAGTAACGGGTTGGACCCCCTTTTGCCTTCAGAAATGCCATAATTCTTCGTGGACATAGATTCCAGACAAGGTGTTGCAAAGATGCCTCTATTGTACCAAGGGCCTAAAAGTGTGCAGAAAATATTCCCCAACACCCATGACACACCACCACCAGCCTGAAACGTTGATACATCATCGCAGGATGGATCATGCTTTCATGTTGTTGACGCCAATTATGCCTACCATCCAATATGTCGCAGAAGAAATCGAGATCATCAGACAGCAACGTTTTTCCAAATCTTACTGACTGTCAATTTCGAGTGAGCTTGGGCAATTGGAGCCTCCTGTCTTCCTGTTTGGCTGAAAGCGAGTGGGCACCCGGTGTGGTCTTCTGCCGCTGTAGCCCATCTGCCTCAAAGTTCGCCGTAACCTGTGGTTCGAGATGATCTTCTGCCTGCTGTTGGTTGTAAAGCGGGTGCTATTTGAAGTCACTGTTGCTCCTTCTATCAGCTCGAACCCAGCTATGCCCATTTCCTTTGAGCCTATGGCATCAACAGGTATTTCCGCCACATGGGCTATGCCCGCTCAACTGGAGTGGTCTTTTTCTTTTCTAGGACCTTACTCTAGTAAACCTAGTGATGGTTGTGCATGATAATCACAGGAGATCAGCAGTTTTCTGAATATACTCAGACAAGCCCTTCTGCTCCAAAAACGATGCCACGTTCAAAGCACTCAAATCACCTTTTTCCCACCATACCTGATGCTCGGTTTTGACACCGGCAGGACGATTGTCGTATAACCAATGTATACATGCCTAAATGCTCATGAGTTGCCGCCTTCGAGATTGGCCCCTGGATTAGAAATTAAGTAGTTAGACGAGCAGTTGGACAGGTAACACTATTAACAGTGGCCCGGTGAGTGTATGTTGTAGATCTAGAGAGTAGTTGGATTTTAATTGGCTAGAATCTTTTAAGTAACTTTGAAGACTCGGTAATCTTGTTATTTCAGTAATTGGAAGGTCTATGTAATGTGTATAAATTGCTGGATATGGAGTTAATGCCGTATGATGGTCTGCAGGAGAGTGACTGGATATTTTCTATGTACTTTAGTTAAAAAAATATTATAACGGTGTGCTTGGCTTCTTCAAAGTGATATAAAACTTTATTCTTTCTTGTTAATAACCCCCATAATAAAGACTTGGTTTATAGATTTGTATAAAAATTGGCGTGAATGCAGGAATGGATCTTGGATGGTTGTTTTTTAGGGAGTGTCGTTAAGTTGGATATTGCAATAAACTTTGTATTTTGCAAAAGCCATAAATTTGGAATTTTTAACCCGGAAGCAAGTCTTCTGAATCAATTCAACTCTCTTTATAATGGATTGTTTTGCAGCCATCTCAAGGCGGGATACCAGATGGGAATGATCGCTTGCTGACATCATATGGTGAGCTGGCATAAGCACGTTCTACTCTGTTCTTGTCGTAAAAAGGATCCTGGACAAGCAGAGTAATGAAAGATGTTGAGTTGGTCAGTATACGCAGGGATTCCTCATGATGCAGGTGGTCCATAATAAACGACCCCGTCGTCCTCTGTCGCTGGTAGAATAACTATGGTTTTGTTTTTTTGTATGGACTTTATTGCCAATCTTCTCCCCTTTCTTGAGATTATGTTTTTTTTTTTTCATATTTTTTTATTTTTTTTTTTTTTTTTTTTTTTTTTTTTTTTTTTTGTTGTTTTTTTTTTTTTTCTTTTTTTTTTTTTTTTTTTTTTTTAAATATAAAAATTTTTTTTTTTTTTTCTGTTTTGTTGTTTTTTTTTTTTTTTTTTTTTCGTTTTTTATATAATAATATTTTTTTTTTTTTTTTTTTTTTTTTTTTTATTTTAAATTATAAAAAAAAATAAATTTTTTATTTTTTTTTTTTTATATATATATATTTTTTTTTTCTTTTTTAAAAAAAAAATAAAAAATATATTTATCTTTTTTCTTATTTTTTTTTGTTTTTTATTTTTTTCTTTTTTTTTTTTTTTTTATTTTTTTTTTTTTTTTTCTTTTTTTTTTTTTTTTTTTTTTTTTTTTTTTTTTTTTTTTTTTTTTTTTTTTTATTTTTATTTTTTTTTTTTTTTTTTTTTATTCTTTTTTTTTTTGACAAGGTTGTTCAATGGATCTTATATTCTGTAAGCAAATCTTCACTCACAACTCAGAAAAGTTTTTTATGAAATGTCCCTGAGACTTGTATCGGATAAAAAAATTGGATTTAAAGGAAGATGCACTATTTTTGTTTTTGTCCGTCGATATGTCATTGGTGGGGGGGTTCTAGTATAAAGTGTCTAGTGAGAGTGAAGCTTTAACGGTGAGACGATTGTGGGTGATCAGGAGAATCACGCTGATTACCCGAAAAAGATCAAACTTATTTGTAGGCAAAAATATGTCCCTTTCTCAATAATTTTATTACATTACTCAGTTTGTACATATTTTGAACATATTATAAAAATTCCCTTGTCGCCTAATTCGGTAAGGTTGGTGTTTCATCCTTAACCCTCTCTTTTTTATTGACAGGGTGCCACGCCGGCTTTACCGTTAGTTTTCTTTATTTTCCCCTTTGTTGTGAGCTATCGGTGTTGTCAGGGGGTCTTTCTATGGAGAGTCCCTAAAAAAAAGGAGAGTATGGGTACCATTCCATATTGATTTCGTTGATGGTGGTATCAATGGAGGTTATGAGATGTGTCGTTGGTGTCATATAGTGCTGATATTCGAGATTAGACTAGCAAGAAAGATTAGCAAGCTTTAAGGGTTATTTAGTTTAGAGAAAAATGGGCTTCGGTGGGGACTCTATTAATAAATATGTTTCAAATCTGTTAAAGGTTAATATAATGATCTCTCTCAAGATTTATTTTATCTCCAGGGCTATATCTAGAACACAGGGGGCTAATCTCTAGTTTGACGGAAACGAAACGTTTTACACTAAACAATAGAAAGGGATTATTTAGACATGTTTAGAGCAGTGAGATATGGAATTCTATGCCACGAGGAAATTGTATGGTGAATTCAATAACTGAGTTTCAATGTGTTTGGAGCATTCTATGAGCCTGTAAATAATTAACAAGTTATAGTGTCTAGGATTCAGGAGACGGGGTCATTGATCCCAGGGATTTTTACCGATTGCCAGATTGAGTCGGGACGGCATTTTTCCTAATATCGAGGACAAATTGGCTTCTACTTATTGTTAATTTTTTTTTTTTTAGTTACTCTGGATCAACTCCTTCGCACAACAGGCTGTACTGGATGGATCGTCTTGTCTTTTTCGCCTTACAAGATGAAACTATGAACGCATGTGATGCAACTTAGGCTATGTTCCACTCAGGGGATTTTTGGCGCGCAATTTCGCGTCGTATTTTGCACTCTATTCTGAGCGAGATGCGCACTGAACAATTCACGGTAAATCACACAGTTCTCATAGAGAACCTATGGATTACGCTACTACTCCCCGCTCGTACAATCTTGATCGATATTGTACTCGCAGTGAGATACCGCAACTCACCAAACACCCAACGTAATTCAGGGCGTACTGTACGCCACTGCAATTACCGCCGTCGTGACCATAGCCTTACGATTCCTTCTGTTGTAGTACTGCACAGACTTTAAAACACTTCTTTATTACCAGCAAGCACCTTTCAAGGAGATAGAAATAATATACAGAAAGCCTTCTCTGTTCCTTCAAGCTCCCTCAGTGCAGATCATTAGAACCACATTAAGTAAAGGAAAAGGAAAGTACACCATGTGCCAAACCCACTATAGCACGCTGTTGGCACAACAGAAATAGAGGAGCAATTCTCAATGGTTGACATATTTACATAAACACAACCAAAGAGCTACTAAGAGGCAAAGAGAGACCTTTGCCAGTTAAAAAAGTAAAAAATTATTTCAAGGTTAAAATAATAGTATAGCTTGCTTGTGGGCTAGTCTGGCAAAGAGCAGGCAAATTAGTATGTTGCGGGGATGAGTAATGAAGGCAGGAAAGATCGTTGGGACACGGCCCCTAAAACACGAGCAAATAATGGTCGACCATTTTCCTACCGGTATTTGTCCGGTGACTGTGTAACGGCCAACTCTAGTAGTTATAGGGGTATTTCTATAATCAGGAAGATAGATAGATTATTTGTTGTAGGACAGCATCAAACGAAATTGTTTGCTGTCATCCCTGTTGCTAGGGTTTTTGGCATGTGCGTGGACTGGGTAGATAAATTACTTGGAGGGGCATGGTGATCAACCCAAGGCTGTCGTCGGGCCTTGTTGGGACCACATGACAGAATAAAAGGGATCTAAAGATAATTTAAGATCTAGGACATCCAAGTTATAGTGAAGGATTTCATCAAAGTGTAGTTCTCTGCGAATACGCTGTTTGGACCATGTGTACGCAGAAAAACTTGCGGAGCTCGGCGATCTTAAAATGCATGGCTGAAGTCTTGGTGCAGGCCACAAGGGTTTGTGTTCTTTAGATCTTGACTGATTTTTCATTAGGGGTAATCTGTTTTATACGATACAATTGCACCTGAATTGAATCCGGTCTGCGTGATGGGGGATAGAATTCTAGAAGAAGTGTGGGAGTATTTAAACTAGGGATGAGGAGGGAGGACAATCTAGAAAATGTATGGGTAGATAGGTTAGATAGGGGGCAGACTATAACAGTGGGTGGAGAAGTGGACTGTGGGAGGTGGACTAGACCAGTGAATAAAGGATGATATCATGTGTTGCAAACCAGCATTGAAAGAATATAGGATGCCAACAATATCTATGTAATCACTTGCCATCTTATGAATGTGTATTATCATAATCCCATCGTCGTCTACTAAAGGTGTTATGTATAATCCCCCATGCACGTTTACTGTAGGTGTGCTGTACAACCCTGTTAGAGATAAATTATGCCACTTGCTGTCTAGGCCCGAACTGGACGTCCATTTTGTCTTTATTTCTTTGTTGTGGCTGTCTCTTTTCACAGTGTATACTAAAGATTGTTATTTTTTTCATAACTGAAAACTTGGCAATTAATGGTGGTGTCCAGGGTGGCGAAGGGACACACTAGTGGAAAATGTTCCTGTTCTCTGCGTAGTTTCGAGATAAGTGCAGATGGTCTCCTCAATTATGTTGTCCAATTATTATTGGTAAGATGAACTCGATAACCTGATACCATTGAGACCTGCAAAGTATACGTTGTTTCTCTTTAGTTTTGACATCATATAAAGGGTATTTATTTAACTTTGTTTGGAAGTTTAATTTATCCTTTGGACACTGACACACGTAACGAAGTACGAATATTAATGTATACAATGATTATTCACCGCCTATATTGTATTTCCATTAGTTAGGGTGGGTTGACATTTACCCTTTGATAATACATGTAACAATTTGTCTAAAAATTCACCAATAAAGCCTGGGGGGCTTTGCTCCAGAGTGATTTGAATCTCACACCTGTGACCTTCATCATTGCTCTACCGCGGTAGCCAGCTAGGTGATACCAAGGATGTGACACTTCTTGGAGGTATAGTAAGTATAATATAACTTATTACTCTAACTGTTTTGGATGGTCTTCACCAGATCATCTATCCGCAATCTCAGAGAAATTGTCTATACCTTGGTGAATGGGGGAAGCAATGTTCCTGGCTTACAGGTCTGTAGATATTTTCAGTACACTTGTATCCTATCTTATCCCGGGGTTTCAGACATAGTTCGGTGTGGGCGACGAGGACACTGGGATTGATTGATTGATGAAGGCTTCCGTCTTTGGGATTTTTTTTCTGTTAGTTTGTATTCATGTATTCTAAAATTATATCGTGCTTGCTTTATTGTGTATACTTTGTATGTATGTGAAACCCGTTACTCTTACACAGGAATGTGACGGCTGTTATCTGTGAAGCTAGGCGTTGCCTGCTGCCATGTTGTTGTTTTCCTCTAGCTTTTGCTCAAAACATGTAAGCAGCTTTGTTGCATGTGCCTCTTAGCCTGTCTCATGATTATGTATGTCACAAATTACTTTTATGTACTGTTCCACTTGTAAGACTATCTGGTAATGTATAAAGTTCTGTATGATGTGTTATGAGGGCTGCATTGTCATGTGGTTAAATCCACTGTGCTCTGTTGCAATGCAGAAAGAGGAGGGGACGCATGGTGAAGCTGTGATTGTTATATGTGTATTTCAAAGCAAGCTTGTTATGACTACTTCTGATTTTGTGCTGTTTTTGCAACGTGTATTTTCTCTTTTACTTTTATTTGAATGAAGTATACACTGTGTTTAAAGATCAGAAAATGAGTGGATACCGTAGGAATCTTTGTTTCTATGTAACAATGCCGTGCTGGCTATATGTATAAATTGTGTCCATTTATTTAGAAATAGAATACTATTGCTTGAAGATCAACATCCTGAACCCATATTAGTTATTCTCTCTCTTCCAGGAGTTGGGTAACAAAAGTTAGTCACCTTAACTTGTGGGTTTGGTTGTAATTATAGAGAAACTAATTGTTTGTCAAAAATTTTCTGATCAGGTAGATGATCTAGGTAGGATGAAACCATCGTGAGGGGTGTTAGAATAATACTAGAGTAGAGAAGAAGATATGTGTGACACTATAGATTGACGCTTTGGGGTCTGCAAGGCCTTTTGGTCTGCCAGTATTGATTAAGTTGCAGCATTCTTTGAAGAGCCTTATGAAGATTTTGGATACGAATTATGGCGAAGTGGGCAGATGGGGCAGAAACGTATACTTTGTAATTAGCTAGCTTCTTACCTACCAGCTATTTGTCACCATGCTATCTCATTTGCATATCTATCTTGCTGCCCTCTTCTCTTTCGCACCGCCACAAGTCATGCTCCAAACTAAAGACTCTATCCACATTAGCTCTCTTCCTTACCTCTACCATGCACGCTCTCATGCATCTACATTACTTACTGTACTCAACACCAGAATACATCTATTGCAGGATGTGCACATCATCGCTATATTCATCAGTGAAACAATCTACCTAATCACTTTTCATTCTCTCTGCTTCCTGCAGCAGGCGGACATTCTCCACACCACCTGGTCACCTTCCCTTAATGCTCATTCCACTCTTATCTGGCACAGAAAACCGTCGCAAACCTACGTAATATTTGTTGTACTCTTTTCGGTTCCAGTTAAATGTGCTTTGTGGGAAGGCCCGCTCGTCTGTAATAAACTCAAATGTGTTCCTTTCTAATCCTCAATCTCCTAGCTCTCACAGAACTTGGCTCCAGCAATCAGACCACCGCAATCCCTTGCTGCCTTCACTACGGAGGCCTACACTTCACCCACCACCCAGACCTGGACTGTACGGGTGAGGAGTTGGCATACTTCTCGTCTCCACAAAGCTCCTACCAGGTCATTCCCCTGTACCTCACTACTTTCCCCATCCTTTTAGAGTCCAACCTCAGACTCTTCGGCCAATTTTCCAATAGAGTCGCAGCTTGTCTAGCAGACCCCCGGCTCACCCGCCAGTTTCTGATCATTTTGCTGCTGGCCTCCTCATTTCCTTCCGATTGAAATACACAAACTCACTCTATGGGCGATTTCAACATCCCCATTGGACTACCTTATGTCTCCTTCCGCCTCTCAGTTTCTTTCAATAACCTCTTCTCTTGGCGTGCTCTGCAGTTTCTGACACTCCAATCACAAGGATGGGGAATCTCTTGATCTGGTCCTTCTGTCGCCTTCTGTCAATTCTAATCTTACCCCCCCACAACCTCTACCTCTATGAACTCCTACGGATCATAACCTTATCTCTTTTACTATCAACAACTTTCAGCCTTCTCTGAGACCACCCACTCAGCTCGCCCCCAATTCCCGATATCACCGCTCAATCCGCACTCAGGACTCCAGAACCATACCGTCCTCACTGCCGCATCTTCCCTCTCTCTCCTATCCTGACCTGGATGTTTAAACACTACAACTGGACAACTCTAATACCACCCTGGATATATTGGCCACCACTCACACACCGCTCCACCAGAGCCAGACGCCGCAGCCTTTGGCACCACGCCTCGAACCGACATTGCTGCGCTGTTCCAGGTGGCTGAGCGTCTGTGGAGAAAGTCAAAGCAACATGCAGACTTTCTCCACTACAAATTCATGCTCAGGAGCCTACCACAATGCCCTTCATGAGCCAAACAAAAATAATAACCTCCCTGTACACTCTCAAATTACACAAACAACCCAAAAAAGCCTCTAGTTTGACACCTTCCACTCCCGCCTTCAGGCCATAGCTCAGGCCCCCAGTCACCTGACCTCATGTGACCTCGATGAACCTGGCCACTCACTTCAAAGACTAAAATTGACAGCATCCGCAAAACATACATCACAATCCCCATTAAACCCATCCTGTCCTCCCGCACGTCCTCTAATCTGCTCTCAGCATTGACCCGACATCTGAAGATGAAGTGTACACGGCATTCTACTGTCTGGCTCTAAACCACCCTTGCTTAGTGACCCCATTCCTCCACCTTTCCGTCCATTTCTTCAGCTGTCCTCTCTCACCTCACTACCATCTGTAACATCTCATTCTCCACTGGGATCTTCCCATCTCTTCTTTAAAACATGCTGTTATGTCTCCCCTTACTTAAAAATCCCTCTTCTGGACCCTCCTGCGCCGCGTACTACCGACCAGTCTCTTACCTGCCCTTCATCTCCAAACTTCTCGAACGCTTGCGTTACTTCGCCTGATCCGTATCTCTCATGACTAAACTATCTTCTAGACCCTCTGCACAATCGGTTTCGCACCCTACACTCACACTGAAACTGCTCTTTTCTAAAGTTTCAAAATGATCTCTGACAGCAAAATCGCAGGGTAACTACTGATTGCTGCTTTCTTCTGGATATCTCTGCAGCATTTGACACTGTGATCCCCAACCTCCTTCCCCTCAAAATGCTCTGCGCCATCGGTATCCAGGACACAGCTCTCTCTTGGTTCCTCTTCCTACCCTTCACGACCGATCCTTCTGAGTGTCCTACATTTTCCGTTCTACCTCCTACTCCTCTTCTCTTTTGTTTTTTTAATGTCGCGGGTTCCTCAGGATCCGTTCTTGTGTCCTCTCCTATATTTCACTCTACACAGCCCCCAGTGGACAAACCCATCAGTAAGTTTTGGCTTCACAGTACTATCTCTTACGATGATGACACCTTCAAAACTATACACTTCTCTCCCGAGACATCACTACTCGTGCCCTGCTAACACAACATCACAGTGATTGTTGTCTGCTGTCTCTGACATATGTCCTCTCTCTATCTCCAACTAAACCTCACTAATAACTGAACTTCTAGTCAATATACCCGACCATCTACTAACGACCTCTCCATGCTATAGTCTATCTCCGTGTGTGCACCACCATAACTCTAGCAGCTAGACTCTAGGAGCTAGACTATACTTGACTATGATCTGACCTTACACCCCTATATCCAATCCTTTGCCGCTCCTGTCACTGCACTCAAGAATATCTCAGAAATCTGTCCATTTCTCACTGTGGAAAAACTCAAACTTCATTGTTGCTTATTATTGTCATTCTCGTATCCTACTACTGTAACTCCCTACTTGTTGGTCTTCCTCTCTGTAAAACTCTACCACTCTCCAATCTGTCCTGAATGCAGCAGCAGGTTGTCTTTCTTTCCAGCCGCGTATACTGTGATGCCTACCCTGTGGTCAGTCTCTGCAACTCGGCTGCTATTCAGTACCAGAATACAACATTAACTCATTCACATCTCACACATAAAGGCTCTCCACAGTGTCTGCCACACCCACTACATCTTCATCCCTTTCTCTGTCTACACCCTAACCGCTCTATCGCTCTGCTACTAATTCTAAGACTATCAACACTCAGCATCCCGAACCTCCCATGCCGTCTCCAGATTTGTACGTATGGTGTGCCACCAGTTACTCTGGAACTTGTTACCCATGTGATCTGGCAACACACACAAACCCTCACGTTTAAAGGCGCTCATGAAAACTCATCTTCTTAGACAAGTCTATCAAGATCACTAATTGGTCAACCCCCCAAATTCTGTCAAAGATTCGTCACATCCTGCACTTGCGCCCCACAGGCACTCTTATACTGTATTAGATGTATGATTGGGATGGACAGGTTACTTCCACTTTTTAGTATACTTAGCCACATATTTATGTACACATGGCTGGTCCATTGTAAACCTAAAGCCACTTGTCACCCTTTGTTTCACCCAAATTATCCCTAATATATTTAAGCGATTGCGAAGCAGGGCTCCTCAACACCTCGTGTTCTCATTTGTCAGCTAGCTTTATTTATAATGTAATGTCTGCGTTTTGTCTGTGCATATTTCCTCTTTCATAGTTTGTAAAGTGCTGCGGAATATGTTGGCGCTATATAAATAAAGATTATTATTATTATTAAAGTACAATACTGTTTGTGTAAATTTGATGATTGAAACTCAAGTGTTTTGCAAGGGTGTGAGAGTAGCCTGACCCAGGAATCAGACTGTGTTGTGTCAGAGGACACAGGGAAACATAGTCTAGGCCTAGAGTCTGGAAATGGGATTGTTTTTGCTCTGCAAGTGTGGAGAGCAGACAGACCCAGGAATCGACTGTGTTGTGGCCAACACAGTCTAGGATGTAGACTTAGTAAATGGGGAATCAATGTGAGCAAGCAAGCTCGGATACAGAAGGGTTAAGAGTCGGCCAATAACCCTTCGGGGGTCAGTGGGCCTACCAAAACATCTGACAAAATGTTTCACCTACGCAGGATTTTACCACCTAATGGTATATCTTTTGGGATTCTACAGGTTCTGAGGGACTCGCAGAGCAGGAAACAAAAGTATGGATTCTTAGAGTAAAAAAATTTACAAAAAGCAGTGAGTGATCACAGTGGCTGATCAAATGGATTTAAGAAAACTGAATGTTTAAATAAGTTCTGCATGGTTGTTGAAATGTGAAAGTGTGAGGTCTTTTTACTTTAAGGCAGCAAAGCATTGTGACTGTAACATCTGCATAGACTTCTAGCTCAGTGAGATGATACACTTTTGCAGACAGTGAGAAGAAGTGGGGGACTGGGGGACTGCAGACCTCAGCCTAAATATTTTCTCTGCTCTAGTAGTGTACATCAGTGTAACCAGACTTTGGGAGATTATATATGTATTTCCTGTTGATAAAAGCTGAGTGACTAGAAAAAGATTAAACTTGTAATTACTTTGTTTAGAAATATGTGGTTATGTGATGATTAAAGAGGTTTTGCCAGGATGTGCCTTATCTGCTAAGAAGCAAATGTAAACAAAGCAATGCTGAGCTGAGAGCGAGAGAGACAAAGCCAGAACACAGAGCCATGCATAAGGGATCATGTGAAATGTACACTCAAATAATCAAACTACAACTAGTGGATTCTGTATACAAACGACAACAGCTTTCTCCACAGCCTCTTGAAAGCTGCTCAGCCCTCTTGAAAGCTCCTTCATGTTCCCTGTCATCAGATAAAGCAGGGATCTACTCAGATAATCACACTACAACTAGTGGATTCTGTATACAAAAGACAACATATTTCTACCCGGTGCCTTGAAAGCTTCTTAAGCTCCCAGATAAGAAGTGTTCTCTGCTCAAGTCCGGCCAGCAGCTCTTGTCACTCTGCCTGGTCGTATCTAATGCAAGCTTTTAAGTAACTAAGGGCAGGTAAGGCAGCCTGTAGCTCTCTAAGGCTGCAATTTTTTAATCACAAATATTTAGAAAAGTGATTAAATACCCATTTTGGAGGATCCCACGTCAACATTACAAAACACCTTTAAGTGTGTCAGAGAGACAGTGACCACTTATTAGAATAATATGGATGGGGTAAGCAAATTATAAAAGGGATGATTGATGGATGACAATACTAACAGTGTCAATTATATTCTTTTTAAGATCTTGATAATTTATGGTAGTGCATCTGGGCAAAGCATTTTCCTTCTTTGTCTTGGTTCATGCCAGCAGAATGCTAGGTTTTCTCACATGACAGAAAGCAGTGTTAGTTACTTATGCAGAGAAGTGCTGTATTTTCCTTACTTTGTTTACCTGAAGCAAAGGTAAAATAATACTACCCTCATATCTAAATTATGGCAGTATGTTGATCTTGTGTGCATTAATAATAGGGGTTTGGAAGAATTTGTTTCATTGATGAAGTTCTAAATAGATCTGTGATACCAAATTTGTAGGAAAAGGTGCATACTTATTGTCAGAAGTGAAATATGTTTGTATCTGTTTTGTTAAGGGGATGGTTGAAGGTACATAAACCTCCAATTAACAAATAGGGGAAATATATATGTTTTATGGTGTTGATAAACTACATTATTTGTTTTTAAATCATATGTTGATTAATACACTACCTCAGTATATGTTTATTGACCCTAGTTAAAAAAATATGTATGTGTATGTATGTGTGTATGTATATATATATATATAATATGTGTGTGTGTATATATATGTGTATGTATATATATATACTGACACACTGACTGGACATATGTTGTGTAAATGTGAATATATATTGACTGTTGGTTACTCCTGATTAGCTTTTAAGCGAGGTGATATTTCTGATTGAAGTGGGAGCTTTCTTTGCAATAGAAAGCTCCTAAGGAGAGTGAGAGATTTACATTGTTTGAATTATTAGCACCTGTGAATAGGTTTCAGTGTGGAAGTGCTGTCACACAGTGTGTTCACAGCACCACTGATTCCTCTGGTAAAAGTAGAACTGCCCACTGAGCGTGTGGGCACCTGGGCAAGAAGGTCTATTACACCACCCAGATGAGTGGGGGTCACACTGAGTAAACACACCCCTAAAAGTACAGCAGGGACATGGCTCTCTGTAACATTCAATGTCTATGGCAAAGTTCAAAAAAATAAATAAATAAAAAATTGGAAGCTACCACGGGCTGCAAACAGTATATGACAAATTGGGAGAAGGTGTTAATGAAACCCTGAATGATTGTAGCTTGTGGCTGGATTATCAGAAAATTAGAATTGTTTATAAGACCAATTAGAAAACATAAATAAGTTGTAATACAGTGATGTTTGCCTACTGAAAAGGTGTAGACAGTGTATGCAATAATACTGGACCTTACAGTGTGAATGAACATGAAGCTCTTATAAACAGACCTGTGATTCTAATGTCTGATTGGGAAACTTATGTCTGTTCACCTGATATATTAATATTTTAGATAATAGGGGAAGGGCCTTTTGCCTGTCAGTGTTTAGTGAAGTGTTGCGCCGGTCCTATTATGATTGTGGGTGAGGGGGAGGTGCTATATAACTCACCCATTCTAGGTGTATGGTGCATTGTTATCTGTTATCTGCCAACAGTGGAAAGCAGAGTGAACTGAACCACAGACCTTCAGAGCTGTCAGCTCAAATTACATTAATAGTGGTAGTTAGAGATGGGCGAATTTCTCAAAAATTCGATTCTTCGACTTCGTCGAATTTTCCGACAAAATTCGTTTCGGTCCGAATTACTTTGGGACGAGTCGCGTTAAAAAACAGCTATTTCCATGTTGCACAGAGCCTGTAGGGTGCTGTAGAGCATTTTGCCATTTTTAAATATGCAGAGGGAGCTTGGTTTGGTCTTCATATAATGTTGTGTTTTAGTATGACACGCATATGACTGCCGCCGCTCTTAGAATTGCTTCACTATAAAATTCCCTGGGCACTAAAGAGGGCAAAACTGACAAAAAAAAGTGAAGCGGGAATGTAGCCTGATAAAGTCATGGCAGCACCAGCTGGAAAAAAACAAGCTGAGGTAGCAAAAACAGGAGTAGGCCACAGAGTGGCACAATGACATTCTGGAGGTGGCAAAAACAGGAGTAGGCCACAGAGTGGCACAATGACAGAGTATGGAGGTCAGGCAGGAGCAACAGCAGCAGCATGAGGTCAGACAGTGGCAAAATGACAGAGTGTGTAGGTCACGGCAGCAGCCACAGCAGCAGCATGAGGTCAGACAGTGGCACAATGACATTCTGGAGGTGGCAAAAACAGGAGTAGGCCACAGAGTGGCACAATGACAGAGTGTAGAGGTCACGGCAGCAGCCACAGCAGCAGCATGAGTGGCACAATGACATTCTGGAGGTGGCAAAAACAGGAGTAGGCCACAGAGTGGCACAATGACAGAGTGTGGAGGTCATGGCAGGAGCAACAGCAGCAGCATGAGGTCAGGCAGTGTCACAATGACAGAGTGTGTAGGTCACGGCCTGAGCCAGCAGCAGCATGAGGTCCGACAGTGGCACTATGACACATTCTGGAGGTTGCAAAAACAGGAGTAGGCCACAGAGTGGCACAATGACAGAGTGTGGAGGTGACGGCAGGAGCAACATTATGAGGTCAGAGAGTGGCACAATGACACAGTGTGGAGGTCACGGCACTAGCAACAGCAGCAGCAGCATGAGGTCAGACAGTGGCACAATGACAGTGTGTGGAGGTGGGTGGCAATACCAGTACCTGGTAAAGATGGTGGTAGGCAGATGGAGAAACTGGCAGCAGATGTGTGGCATCAGGCGGGTGGCGGCATCAGAATAGTGGCTGAGGCAGGTAGTTTGAATCCAGACTCATATCTCAAAGTTTTGGTGAGGCGTCATGGCTGATGTAATCTGCCGTCAAGGCACTGTTGTGTGGAAATCCTGGCTGATCCACGCCTGATTCATCTTGACAAAGGTCAGTCCCGTGGACAAGCGGGTTCTCCTTGGGGTAAAGATGGCCCCCGCCGCACTGAACACCCACTTTGATGCCACACTACTGGCCGGGCAGGACAGCTTCTCCACTGCAAACTCGGCACGTTGCGGCCACACATCCAGTTTGGCTGCCCAGGAGTCCAGCGGATCTTCTAACTGGGGTGGCAGAGTGCTGTCCAAGTAGGCCACCACCTGTTGGTTCAGGCTCTGCTCCAGGTCCTGCTGCTGCTGGCGAGTGCCCTCCTCACTAGGCAGGTGAAGGAAGCTGCTCATCAGTGACTCCAGACTTGGGTTGCTGCTGATGGAGCTGGTACTGCTCCGACCCCCCCACCTTCCCACAGCAGCCACGGCAGTGGTACGTGATCGCTGAGGAACCCCCCAGCCAGACCTGTCAGAGGAGGGATGATGCCGCACATAGGCAACAGCCAACTGACTACGGAGGATTTCTCTATAGTATTTGAGTTTGTCCTCCCTCTCAGCAGCTGGGAAAAAGGCTCCCATTTTGGACCGGTAGCGAGGGTCCAATAGGGTGGAAAGCCAGAAGTCATCCCTCTGCCAGATTCTGACTATTCGGCTGTCACTAGCCAGGCAAATCAGCATGCTGCGGGGATCTGCACAAGTGACTCTGAGGGACTCCCTGCCTCCATCTCCACTGTATACTGCCATGGTGCTTGTGGGTCATCTGCCTCATCTTCCTCATCTCCATCTACCTCCTCCAGCTGCTGCTGCTCCTCCTCTCCTGTCACCTGGGTAGAAAATCCACTCATTTCACCAGACAATTCTTCTGCTCCAATGTCCTCCTCCTCCTCCTCCAGTTCAGTCCCCACCGCACTCATGTGGCCATGAGATGTAGTCGCCTCGTCTCCAGTCCCCTGCCCAGACAGATTTTTTAGCATCTGTTCCAGGACATGAAGCAGTGGAATTAAGTTGTTCATCCCTTAGTCCTGTCGACTGACAAATAACGGTGCCTCCTCGAATGGCCTAAGCAAACGGCATTAGTCACACATGTGCTTCCACTGGCTGACATCAAAGTTACACAGGGGAGTACTGTTCGCCTAGATCATCAAAAAATCGTTAATGTCCTTTCTCTGTTCATACAGTCGGTCCAACATGTGCAGGCTGGAATTCCAACGGGTGTAAACATCGCATATTAGCGTGTTGGGGGAGGCCATTCAGCCGCTGCAACTCGAGGAAGGTGTTCCTGGCTTTGTAGGAATGGAAGAAGTGCATGCACAGTTTCCTGGCCATTTTAAGAATCTTCTGGAGATCGGTGGAAAACATCAGGAACCTTTTCACAACCAGATTGAACATGTGCGCCATGCAGAGCGCATGGACCATCCCTCCTTGGTGCAATGCGGACACCATGTTCCTCCCATTGTCCGTCACCATGGTTCCGATTTGCAGTTGGCGTGGAGAAATCTACACATCGATTTCTTGCTGCATGACGCGGAGCAGTTCTTCCCTGGGTGAGTTCGTTCGCCGAGGCAAGCAAGGTGTAGAACTGCGTGACACTGCTGTGCCCTACACATGTGGTATGTGGAGGCCGAAAGCAGCGTCTCCTGTCCAAGTTGTTGGTGTGGCTGGGCGGAACACATTTCACCCAGGGGGGCCAAAAGGGAATCACGGCCCTGACCGAGTTACAGCTCCACAGCCGCGCTCCCATCCCTGGGAACAAACCTAAGGACGGGCCCACCTTTTTTTTCTACATTTTTGTGAAAGGGCTGGTACTTTCCTTTTTTGGAAATAAATTACCTTGGAACCCCCACCTCAGCTCGCACGGGCCCATTAATCTCTGAAGGTCAGATCCACCATTTGGAAAAGGGGAGAACTGCATACCAAAAACTTGACAGGCACGGTCACATCGGGACACATACTGTTGTCTCTTTAAATCCCTGTTAACGACTGCGGGCACCATGAGCAGCGAGAGCAGGACATCGGGACCGAATGATGGCAAAAGAAAACACTCCTTTCTGGCAGAGGGGTACCTTGACTGGCTGAAAGGAATGCGTGCACTGGGCGTGCTGCTTTTTGCTCGGGCAGGAGGGGACCGCCACATCTACCCCTTTTCTCCCAGAAAACCGGATGGGGACCTGCATGTTTATGCGGGGCCGTGGTGCCAACTTTAGCTCCTGGCCACGTTTCATTTTTCGCCCACAGATTTCTACATATACCCATTTTTGGGCTCCCCCGGTGTCTTACAAAAACTGCCACACCCCAGAGCTTTTTTACCGTGACTACTCGGCTCCCGACCTCGCACCTGCTCCCCCGCAACTCAGGGCCACAAAAACCCATTGCGGGCGCGCCGCTGCTGAGGCGCAACTGACGGCCTTTTCTCCTGACATGATGAACCCCTTGCTTCCCCCGGGGCCCAATGCGGTGGGCCCTACATCATCATCGATTATTGTTTCATTTTCAATGCAGTCCTCCTCAACGGTTTTGGTATGCAAGGCTGCCCCCCTCCAACAACCTCCCATGCCAACCTCCACATCTAACTTCCCGCCTATGCAAGAACGGGGGATTTTGGGCCCCATTTTTTTCACTCCCAAAGTTGCTGCAACTGTCCTTCTCAAATTTTTCATCCTCGCTATAATGGCTGACCCAAACCCACAAGTAACTCTGGCTGAGGAACCGGGAGGGAACAGGGGCGGGTTGAGGACAGGTGGGGGCCGCTGACCCGCTCCCCGGCCAGCAACTAAGGGTTCGTCGACTTTCCCACCGACTCGGGCGGGTTTTTCAATGCTCGGGGGGAAGTGGATGACCTAGTCAACCAATCAAGAACCCCTTGGGTTCGGTCAACACACGGCCGCAGATGACCCCGGGCAGTTCTCCTCACGGTGCCCCCTCGTGACGTCCCCTTTACTTCCCGCGACCTGGGCCTCTCCGGGAATGTTTGTGCCACTCGATGTGAAGAGCCTGCCCTCCTCTGTCTGACATCTGTTTTTTCTAAAATAACAGACTCGTTTAATGAAAATACTGATATATAAATGCCACCCTGTATTGACTCCAAATGAAAACCCCCAACAAGCTTGGTTTTAACCCTTGGGTATAAAATGCGCCCCAAATGGGCCAGGAAAAATTTTCTTTTATGTGCCGTTTAAAAACACGTGTATTTTTCTGAAAAAAAAGCACAAAAAGCTTAAATTTAACCCGGGTGTGAATTAGCAAAAGGCAAAATTTCTTCTTTGGGGTTAAACCAAATTCTTTTAGTGACCACAAAACAGAAAACACTATTAACCCCTTGGATCTAAATTTCGCAAAAGAAATCAGGTGCCAAAAATTTTCCACTATTAGCGTTTAAAACACTGTATTTTACAGACCACAACAGAAAAAACAATTAACCCTGGATCAAAATGGCAAAAGAAATGAGGGGGCCAAAAAAACCACTATGTAGTTGTTAAAACAAATGTAATTTTTTCTTAGCACAACAGAAAAAATGCGCAATTAAAACCTTTGGGTATGAATTAAAGCGCAGGCAAAATTTCTTCTTGGGGTTGAAAAACACCTTTTTTTTGTTTACCCCACACACAAAAAACACTTAATTAAACCCTTATCTAAATTGGCAAAAAAAATGAGATGCCAAAAAAAACCAGCTAGTACGTGTTAAAACTAGTGTAATTAAGAGCACAAAGCAGAAAAACGCGTAAATTAATCTTTAATATGAATTTCACAGGGAAAAATTTTTTTTTTTGGCGTTGAAAACACCGTTTCTTTTAGTACCAAACGCAGAAAAACACTTAATTACCATTGGGCCAATTGGGGCCCAAAAAAATAGTCCAAAAAATTTCCACTATGTAGCTTTAAAACACGTGGATTTTACGAGCACAACCCAAAAAAAACATATTAACCCTTTATCTAAATGCGCAAATGAAATAGGTCCAAAAAACCAGCAATTTTGGGGGTGTTTTAAAAAAAGTGTATTTTACTACACAACACAAAAAATGTGTAAAATTTAACCCTGGATCAAATTGCCAAAATTAAAAAGATTGCCAAAATACCAGCAGTAGCGTGTTTAAAAAGCGTGTATTTTTTTTCGACACAACAGCAAAAAACGCAATTAACCTTTAATATAATTATGCACAAAAAATTTTTTCTTTTTCTTTTAAAAACACTTTTTTTTAGTGACCACAACAGCAAAAAAAACCTTAAATTTAAACCCTGGATCTAAAATTTCGCAAAAGAAAAGAGCACCAAAAAATTTAAATTATTTGGGTTGAAAAACGCGTTTTTTTAACTGAATACAACAACTAGATAACCCTTGATATTTAATGGCCAAGAAAGAGCAAAAGCATTAAAAATTTTTATGCAGCTGAATTGGACACACACTGGACTTCAATTCCAATACCCCACAAAATCAAAATGTAAGAGAAGCAGTCTCTGAGACAAGCTGTGACACCCCCCAAAAATCGCTGTTGAAAAGTTAGTTCTTTAGTATGAGATCTCAGCAGCAGCAGCTTCACTACACAGCATAGTGAGAGCAGTGTGAACTGCCAGCGTCGCGTCCGGACTTATATAGTGCGGTGACGTCACAGAATCCCGCCGGTCTCTGATTGGCTTCATCTCTGCACATGTCATTTAGGCTACTCCTTTCTTCCTCCAGACTTCTTTGCCCCATGTAAAGCCATGTGCTCGCAGCCATTTTATCAATTAAAAACAGGCTTTGTTCCCGCGAATCACCCCAAACTTCGACTTCGTTCAGAATCGAAGTTTTCCTGAAGTTCGAAACGAATTCCACTTCGCTAGAATCGATTCGCCCATCCTCTATTGGTAGTGATAGGATTGTTTTTTTTAAAAACTTTTGATTGTTTAGGAATTATTAATTCTTTGCATTTCTCATTGCAGTAAAGGGATGTACACCTGTTGATCCAGAGGAAGGCAAAAACCCTAATGAGGTAGAAGCCAATTGTCCTCATTTTAGGGAAAAATTCCTTCCCGACTCCAATCTGGCAATCAGAAAAATCCCTAGATCAATGACCCCTCTCCTGAATCCTAGACACTGTAACTTGTTATATTTAGAGATGGGCGAATTTCCCGAAATTCGGTTAGTTCACTTCGCCGGATTTCTCAGCAAAAAATAACTTCGTTCCGAATTACTTCAGGATGAATCACGTTAAAAAACAGCTATTTCCAGGCTGCACAGAGCCTTCAGGGTGCTGTAGAACGTTGTGCCATGCTTAAATATGCAGAGGGAGCTTGGTTTGGTCTTCATACAATGTTGTGTTTTAGTATGACACGCAGATGACTGCCGCCGCTCTTAGAATCGCTTCACTATAAAATTCCCTGGGCACTTAAGAGGGCAAAACTGACCAAAAAACTGAAGGGGAAATGTAGCCTGATAAAGTCATGGCAGCGACAGCTGGAAAAAACAAGCTGAGGGCTCAGGTGGCAACATCAGTGACAGAGTGTGGAGGTGACGGCGGCAGCCACAGCAGCATGAGGTCAGACAGTGGCACAATGATATTCTGGAGGTGGAAAAAACAGGAGTAGGCCACAGAGTGGCACAATGACACAATGTGTAGGTTACGGCAAAAGCCACAGTAGCAGCATGAGGTCAAACAGTGGCACAATGACAGTATGTAGGTCACGGCAGCAGCCAAAGCAGCAGCATGAGGTCAGACAGTGGCACAATGACACAGTGTGTAGGTCACGGCAGCAGCCACAGCAGCAGCATGAGGTCAGACAGTGGCACAATGACAGTGTGTAGGTCACGGCAGCAGCCACAGCAGCAGCATGAGGTCAGACAGTGGCACAATGACATTCTGGAGGTGGAAAAAACAGGAATAGGCCACAGAGTGGCACAATGACAGAGTGTGTAGGTCACGGCAGCAGCCACAGCAGCAGCATGAGGTCAGACAGTGGCACAATGACACAGTGTGTAGGTCACGGCAGCAGCCACAGCAGCAGCATGAGGTCAGACAGTGGCACAATGACATTCTGGAGGTGGCAAAAACAGGAGTAGGCCACAGAGTGGGACAATGACACAGTGTGGAGGTCACGGCAGCAGCCACAGCAGCAGCATGAGGTCAGACAGTGGCACAATGACACAGTGTGTAGGTCACGACAGCAGCCACAGCAGCAGCATGAGGTCAGACAGTGGCACAATGACATTCTGGAGGTGGCAAACAGGAGAAGGCCACAGAGTGGGACAATGACACAGTGTGGAGGTCACGGCAGCAGCCACAGCAGCAGCATGAGGTCAGAAAGTGGCACAATCACATTCTGGAGGTGGCAAAAACTGGAGTAGGCCACAGAGTGGCACAATGACAGAGTGGAGGTGACGGCGGCAGGAGCAACAGCATGAGGTCAGAGAGTGGCACAATGACAGAGTGTGTAGGTCACGGCAGCAGCCACAGCAGCAGCATGAGGTCAGACAGTGGCACAATGACATTCTGGAGGTGGCAAAAACAGGAGTAGGCCACAGAGTGGCACAATGACACAGTGTCTAGGTCACGGCAGCAGCCACAGCAGCAGCATGAGGTCAGAAAGTGGCACAATCACATTCTGGAGGTGGCAAAAACTGGAGTAGGCCACAGAGTGGCACAATGACAGAGTGGAGGTGACGGCGGCAGGAGCAACAGCATGAGGTCAGAGAGTGGCACAATGACACAGTGTGGAGGTCACGGCAGCAGCCACAGCAGCAGCATGAGGTCAGACAGTGGCACAATGACAGAGTGTGGAGGTGGGTGGCAATACCAGTCCCTGGTAAAGATGGTTGGTGGCAGATGGAGAAACTGTCAGCAGATGTGTGGCATCAGGCGGGTGGCGGCATCAGAATAGTGGCTGAGGCAGGTAGTTTGAACCCAGACTCATTTCTCACAGTTTGGGTGAGGCATTGGTGTGTGGAAATCCTGGCCGATCCACGCCTGATTCATCTTGACAAAGGTCAGTCGTTCCACATTTCCCATGGACAAGCGGGTTCTCCTTGGGGTAACGATGGCCCCCGCCGCACTGAACACCCGCTCTGATGCCACACTACTGGCCGGGCAGGACAGCTTCTCCACTGCAAACTCGGCAAGTTGCGGCCACACATCCAGTTTGGCTGCCCAGTAGTCCAGCGGATCTTCTAACTGGGGTGGCAGAGTGCTTTCCAAGTAGGCCACCACCTGTTGGTTCAGGGTCTGCTCCAGGTCCTGCTGCTGCTGGCGACTGCCCTCCTCACTAGGCGGGTGAAGGAAGCTGCTCATCAGTGACTCCAGACTTAGGTTGCTGCTGATGGAGCGGGTACTGCTCCGACCCCCCCCCCCTTCCCCCGGCAGCCGCGGCAGTAGTACGTGAGCGCTGAAGAACCCCCCGGTCAGACCTGTCAGAGGAGGGACGATGACGCACATAGGCAACAGCCAACTGACTACGGAGGATTTCCCTATAGTATTTGAGTTTGTCCTCCCGCTCAAAAGCTGGGAAAAAGGCTCCCATTTTGGACCGGTAGCGAGGGTCCAATAGGATGGAGAGCCAGAAGTCATCCCTCTGCCGGATGCTGACTATTCAGCTGTCAATAGCCAGGCAAATCAGCATGCTGCGGGCCATCTGCACAAGTGACTCCGAGGGGCTCCCTGCCTCCATCTCCACTGTATACTGCCACGGTGCTGCGGTCATCTGCCTCGTCTTCCTCATCTCCATCTACCTCCTCCAGCTGCTCCTGCTCCTCCTCTCTTGTCACCTGGGTAGAAAATCCACTCATTTCACCAGACAATGCTTCTGCTCCAATGTCCTCCTCCTCCTCCTCCACTTCAGTCCCCACCGGACTCATGTGGGCACGAGATGTAGTCGCCACGTCTCCAGTCCCCTGCCCAGACAGATTTTTTAGCATCTGTTCCAGGACATGAAGCAGTGGAATGACGTTATTCATCCCGTAGTCCTGGCGACTGACAAATAACGTGGCCTCCTCGAATGGCCTCAACAAACGGCAGGTGTCACGCATGAGCTGCCACTGGCTGACATCAAAGTTACACAGGGGAGTACTCCTGTCCCCCTGGATAATCAAAAAATTGTTAATGGCCTTTCTCTGTTCATACAGTCGTTCCAACATGTGCAGGCTGGAATTCCAACGGGTGGAAACATCGCATATCAGAGTGTGTTGGGGGAGGCCGTTCTGCAGCTGCAACTCGAGGAGGGTGTTCCTGGCTTTGTAGGAATGGATGAAGTGCAAGCACAGTTTTCTGGCCATTTTCAGAATCTTCTGAAGATCGGTGGAAGACTTCAGGAACCTTTTCACAACCAGATTGAACACATGCGCCATGCAGGGCGCATAGAACATCCCTCCTCGGTGCAGCGCGGACACCATGTTGCTCCAATTGTCCGTCACCATGGTTCCGATTTGCAGCTGGCGCGGAGAAAGCCACACATCGATTTCTTGCTGTATGACGCGGAGCAGTTGCTCTCCTGTGTGACTTCGCTCGCCGAGGCAAACCAGCTGTAGAACTGCGTGACACCGCTGTGCCCTACATATGTGGTATGATGGAGCACTTCTTGTGGAGGCTGAGATGGAGGAGCCGCAGTTTGACAACGTGGAGGAGAAAGCGGCATCTCCTGTCCAAGTTGTTGGTGTGCCTGGGCCGGAAGCACATTCACCCAGTGGGCCGTAAAGGATATGTACTGGCCCTGACTGTAGTTACAGCTCCAGACGTCCGCGCTGCCGTGCACCTTGGAACAAACCGATGAGCTCAAGGACTGGCCCACCTTCTGTTCTACATATTTATGAAGTGCTGGTACTTCCTTTTTGGAAAAGAAATTACGGCTTGGAACTCTCAATCTCGGCTCGGAACAAGACATTAGTTCTCTGAACGGTGCAGAGTCCACCATTTGGAAAGGGAGGGACTGCAGCACCAACAACTTGGACAGGAGTACGGTCAGCTTCTGCACCTTAGGATGGTTGGACGCATACTGTTGTCTCTTTGCAATCGCCTCGCTGAACGACTGCTGGCGCCATGAGTAGCGAGGAGCAGGAGCATCTGGACCAGGAGATGATGTCAAAGAGAAACAGCTCCCTTCTGCAGAGGTGGTGGAGCCTTGACTGGCTGCAATGGCATGCGTGCCACTGGGCGCTGCTGCGGCGGCAGGATGGACCACCACATCTGAGCCACGTTTCTCCCAGGCCACCGGATGGTGACGCTGCATGTGTTGACGCAGGGCCGTGGTGCCAACGTTAGCTCCCTGGCCACGCTTCACTTTCTGCTTACAGATTCTACATATACCCATATTCGGCTCCTGCGGTGTCTTAGCAAAGAACTGCCACACCGCCGAGTATCGGATTTTACCGCCAACGCTCCGCACTGAGTGAGTAATGCTGCCGCTGCCTCGCTGAGCCCCTGTGCCGCTACTTTCTTGGACCTGCGAAGCGGGTTTTTTACCCCGTGGCCGCTTGGCTCCCGACCTCACACTGCTGCTATCCTGCTGACTCACGGCCACACGACCCACTTGCTGGCTGCGCCGCTGCCTGACGCGCAAGCTGACGCCCTCTTCTCCTGACGATGATGAAGCCCTTGCCTCACCCGGCTCCCAAGTGCGGTCGGCTACATCATCATCTATTTGTGTTTCATCGTCACTGCTGTTCTCATCACCGGTCTTGGTATGCAGAGGCTGACCCTGCACAACATGACCTCCCATGCCACTCTAAAACATCTATACTTTGCCGCCTACTGCAAGAAGCAGGGGATATTGGCCCCATTTCTTCGCTGCCAAGTAGCTGCTTACTGCCCTCCTCAAATTGTTCATCCTCGCTATATAGTGGCGCTGAGCCCAGACCACATAGTAGATCTCTGTCTGAGGGAACCGGATGGGACAGAGGCGGGTTGAGGACAGGTGGGGGCCCCTGACCCGCTCCCGGGCCATGCCAACTAAGGGTTGTGTCTGACGTTCCCACTGACTCTTGGCTGGGGTTGTCAGATGTCATCTGGAAGTGGATGACCTAGTCAACCAATCAAGAACCCTTGGGTTGCTGAACAACACACGGCCGCTAGATGACAGCGTCAGTTCTGGCCTCACCGAGTGACCCCTGCTGCGACGTCCCCTTGCTGTGCTGCGACCTGGGCCTGTTCCAGGAATGTTTGTGCCACTGCCACTCGCAGGTGCAGAGCCTGCCACCTCTCTGTCTGACATACTGATTGTTCTAAACTGTACAGACACTGTTTGATGAAGATATCTGTATATGATGAATATACACCCTGTATTTGACTCCAAATGAACCCAGTAACAAGCTTGGGTACCCCTTGGATATAAATTGCGCTCCACAAATGGCCAGGAAAAATTGACTTGTATGTGCCGTTTAAAAACTCTGTGTATTTTACTGAATGTAAAGGCTTAATTAACCTTCGGATATGAATTATGCTACAGAATTTCTTCTGTGGCGGTGAAAAAGAAAGTTTCTTTTACTGAGTGCAACTGCAGAAAAATACTTAATTAACCCCTGGATGTAAATTGCGCCAAAGAATTGAGCCACCACAAACTACTAGCTTTGTAGCGTGTTACAATGCCGTGTTTTTTACGCTACACAACAAGAGATAAAATTGTAATTAACCTTTGCTTGTGAATTAGGCTACAGGAAAAATTTATATATTTTGGCGGTGAAAATGATGGTTTCTTGGAGTCACCACAGCTGAAAAACAACGCTTAATTAAACCCTGTATGTAAATTGCGCCAAAGAATTGAGCCACCACAAACTACTAGCTTTGTAGCGTGTTACAATGCCGTGTTTTTTACGCTACACAACAAGAGATAAAATTGTAATTAACCTTTGCTTGTGAATTAGGCTACAGGAAAAATGTATATATTTTGGCGGTGAAAATGACGGTTTCTTGGAGTCACCACAGCTGAAAAACAACGCTTAATTAACCCCTGTATGTAAATTGCGCCAAAGCATTGAGTCACCACAAACTTCTAGCTTTGTAGCGTGTTACAATGCCGTGTTTTTTTACGCCACACAACAAGAGATAAAATTGTAATTAACCTTTGCTTGTGAATTAGGCTACAGGAAAAATGTTATATATTTTGGCGGTGAACATGACGGTTTTTGGAGTCACCACAGCTGAAAAAACAACGCTTAATTAACCCCTGGATGTAAATTGCGCCAAAGAATTGAGCCACCACAAACTAGTAGCTTTGTAGCGGGTTACAATGCCGTGTTTTTTACGCTACACAACAAGAGATAAAATTGTAATTAACCTTTGCTTGTGAATTAGGCTACAGGAAAAATGTATATATATTGGCAGTGAAAAAGACGGTTTCTTGGGTCACCACAGCTGAAAAACAACGCTTAATTAACCCCTGGATGTAAATTGCGCCAAAGAATTGAGCCACCACAAACTACTAGCTTTGTAGCGTGTTACAATGCCGTGTTTTTTACGCTACACAACAAGAGATAAAATTGTAATTAACCTTTGCTTGTGAATTAGGCTACAGGAAAAATGTATATATTTGGCGGTGAAAATGACGGTTTCTTGGAGTCACCACAGCTGAAAAACAACGCTTAATTAACCCCTGGATGTAAATTGCGCCAAAGAATTGAGCCACCACAAACTACTAGCTTTGTAGCATGTTACAATGCCGTGTTTTTTACGCTACACAACATGAGATAAAATTGTAATTAACCTTTGCTTGTGAATTAGGCTACAGGAAAAATGTATATATTTTGGCGGTGAAAATGACGGTTTCTTGGAGTCACCACAGCTGAAAAACAACGCTTAATTAACCCCTGGATGTAAATTGCGCCAAAGAATTGAGTCACCACAGACTACTAGCTTTGTAGCGTGTTACAATGTTGTGTTTTTTTCCCTACACAACAAGAGATAAAAATGTAATTAACCTTTGCTTGTGAATTAGGCTACAGGAAAAATGTATATATTTTGGCGGTGAAAAAGACGGTTTCTTGGAGTCACACAGCTGAAAAACAACGCTTAATTAACCCCTGGATGTAAATTGCGCCAAAGAATTGAGCCACCACAAACTACTAGCTTTGTAGCGTTGTTACAATTGCCGTGTTTCTTTACGCTACACAACAAAAGATAAAATTGTAATTAACCTTTGCTTGTGAATTAGGCTACAGGAAAAATGTATATATTTGGCGGTGAAAATGACGGTTTCTTGGAGTCACCACAGCTGAAAAACAACGCTTAATTAACCCCTGGATGTAAATTGCACCAAAGAATTGAGCCACCACAAACTACTAGCTTTGTAGCGTGTTACAATGCCGTGTTTTTTACGCTACACAACAAGAGATAAAATTGTAATTAACCTTTGCTTGTGAATTAGGCTACAGGAAAAATGTATATATTTTGGCGGTGAAAATGACTGTTTCTTGGAGTCACCACAGCTGAAAAACAACGCTTAATTAACCCCTGGATGTAAATTGCGCCAAAGAATTGAGCCACCACAAACTACTAGCTTTGTAGCGTGTTACAATGCCGTGTTTTTTACGCCACACAACAAGAGATAAAATTGTAATTAACCTTTGCTTGTGAATTATGCTACAGGAAAAATGGATATAATTTGGCAGTGAAAATTACGGTTTCTTGGAGTCACCACAGCTGAAAAACAACGCTTAATTAACCCCTGGATGTAAATTGCGCCAAAGAATTGAGCCACCACAAACTACTAGCTTTGTAGCGTGTTACAATGCCGTGTTTTTTACGCTACACAACAAGAGATAAAATTGTAATTAACCTTTGCTTGTGAATTAGGCTACAGGAAAAATGTATATATTTTGGCGGTGAAAATGACGGTTTCTTGGAGTCACCACAGCTGAAAAACAACGCTTAATTAACCCCTCGATGTAAATAGCGCCAAAGAATTGAGCCACCACAAACTACTAGCTTTGTAGCGTGTTACAATGCCGTGTTTTTTACGCCACACAACAAGAGATAAAATTGTAATTAACCTTTGCTTGTGAATTAGGCTACAGGAAAAATGTATATATTTTGGCGGTGAAAATGACGGTTTCTTGGAGTCACCACAGCTGAAAAACAACGCTTAATTAACCCCTGGATGTAAATTGCACCAAAGAATTGAGCCACCACAAACTACTAGCTTTGTAACGTGTTACAATGCCATGTTTTTTACGCTACACAATAAGAGATAAAATTGTAATTAACCTTTGCTTGTGAATTAGGCTACAGGAAAAATGTATATATTTTGGCGGTGAAAATGATGCTGGAGTCACCACAGCTGAAAAACAACGCTTAATTAACCCCTGGATGTAATTTGCGCAAAAGAATTGAGCCACCACAAACTACTAGCCTTGTAGCGTGTTACATTGCCGTGTTTTTTACGCTACACAACAAGACATAAAATTGTAATTAACCTTTGCTTGTGAATTAGGCTACAGGAAAAATGTATATATTTTGGCGGTGAAAATGACGGTTTCTTGGAGTCACCACAGCTGAAAAACAACGCTTAATTAACCCCTGGATGTAAATTGCGCCAAAGAATTGAGCAGCCAAAAATGAAGTGGTATTTGTATTGTAAAAACGCTGTTTCTTTAAATGAATACAACAGGAACTGGCTTAGATATTGGCTTGGATATTCAATGTGCTGTGAGCAGATAGGATTTAAATGTATATGCAGCTGCAGTGGACGCACACTGGATTTCAGATACGATACCCAAAAAAATCAGAAATAGAACATTAAGAGAAGCAGTCTCTGAGACAAGCTGAGACACCCCACAAAAATCGCTGTAAAAAAATCAGTTCTTCAGAAAGAGCAATCAGCCGCAGCAGCACCTTCCCTAGTCACTAGAGTGAGAGGAGTGTGAGCTTCCAGCGTCGCGCCCGGACTTATATAGTGCGGTGACGTCACAGAATCCCGCCGTCTCTGATTGGCTTCATCTCTGCACATGTCATGCAGCTATGCCCTTCTTCTTCCCAGAGTTCTTTTGCCCATGTAACGCCATGTGCTCGCAGGCCTTTTATCAATGAAAAGCACACTTCGCGTTCACCCGAAGTACCCAAACTTCGACTTCGTTCAAAACCGAAGTTTTCCTGAAATTCTAAACAAATTCCACTTCGTTAGAATCAATTCGCCCATCTCTAGTTATATTATTGCACTCTAGAAATGCATCTGGATCCTTTTTGAACTCCGTTATTGAATTCACCATGACAAGTCCCTCTGGCAGAGAATTCCATAGTCTCACTGTTCTTACAGTAAAGAATCCCTTTCTATGTTTATGTAGAAACTTTCGTTCCTCAAGACTTGTTCTAGATACAGCCCTGGGTATAAATAAATTTTGGGAGAGATCTCTATATTGACCTTTGATGTATTTAAACATATTTATTATGTCCCCCCGAAGCCGTCTTTTCTCTATTCTAAATAACCCTAATCTTGCTAATCTTTCTGGGTACTGTAGTCCACCCAGTCCTTTTATTATTTTTGTTGCCCGTCTTTGTACCTGTTCAAGCTCTACAATGTCTTTCCTGTGCACTGGTGCCCAAAACTGTACACAATATTCCATGTGTGGTCTAACCAGTGACTTGTATACTGGGAGAATAATGCTCTCATCATGTGCCTCTATGCCCCTTTTAATGCACCCTATGATCTTATTTGCCTTGGCAGCTGCTGTCTGACACTGGCTGCTACAATTAAGTTTACTGTCCACCAGGATTCCCAAGTCCTTTTCCATGTCACTTTTACCCAGCCTTTTTCCATCTAACATGTAATCATGTAATGGATTTCTCTTCCCCATGTGCATAACCTTGCATTTGTCAGTGTTAAACCTCATCTGCCATTTCCCTGCCCAGGCCTCCAACTTATCCAGATCCTTTTGTAATAACACATTATCCTCTATTGTGTTGATTACTTTACAGAGCTTAGTATCGTCTGCAAAGGTCGATATTCTACTGTATAATCCCTGTGTAAGATCATTAATGATTCCCTAAAGAGAATCACAACCGCCTCAAAGATGACTGTCTGCTAGCCTTGCTCAACTACTTTTCTCCCCTGTACCTTCCGATGATTTTGGGAACCAGGTGGAAGACATCATCTTTGATAAAGGGCCCCACAGTTGCACCTGAGCAGTTTGGGTAACCCCTTGTGATATTCCAGGGGGGAACAGCTCTAGCCTGTGATCAACATGCACGAGTCCATAGGCAAGGACCTGTGCTTAGGTGCATCTCTGGATGTTATTGCTGAGATTCTTCAAATAATAAAGATAGGTGAAGACTTCTGGAATGGTTCTGAAATGGGTCTGGCATGCCATTGTGTATATAGCTTATCCTTATAAATGGTGGCATATGTTCTGTCTAAAGGGCTGTTTCCAGACAGGCCGAAAAACAAAGTTAAGGGTAAATAAAATATGTGTGTGAGTTATTCCTGCCCTCTCTCTCTCTCTCTCTGTCTGTCTAACATATAGATAGCAAATTTACCATTTTAAACCCAGCTGCATTGTTGTTGCTGTGTCCAAAAGAGGGGACAGAGGATTGGGGCAGAGCACATAAAGAGTCATTATTTTTAGAGTTTATTACATTTTATAATGGGAGAGTTGTAAAAAGTTAGTTAAAGCTGCCATTACTAATACAGATTTTTAAGTTAATTTGTAGCTGATTCTTGGTACTGTCATGATAGGAATCCACAGACCGGATATGTGGTGACTACCACAGAGGGGATTGATAAAAGGCACTCACTGAAACATGTCACATGGCTGAAGGACTCCAGGTATGCTTCTGGGTTACTTATGACTACTGGCTGATTTGGAAAGGAGCAGAAACTTTGTGGGATCAGCAGGTAAGCTGAGACCATTAGATAAGTATTTAGAGTCCTGTATGGATTTATAGAGTGTGTGTTTGTATTTATAGAGAGAGAGTGTGTGTGTATGTGTGTGTGTATGTGTGTGTGTGTGTGTGTGTGTGGTGTGTGTATATGTGTGTGTGGTGTGTGTGTGGTGTTTAACATGTGTATGTAATTAATATTGTTTTTCTAGGGCACTCTTTCCCATGATGATCCATTTAGCCCCACTCGCAGCTCTGTGGAGGCTATGGCGTAAATGGTAAATCAGTACTGGTTTGCCAGAGAGTTTTAACCCACCTGCCTGTAATGACCGTGCCTGATTGGGCCTAAGCGCAGTCCTAGTATGGCAGGTACTTCGCTTTTGACCATGGTGCGTGCCTGTGGGTTTCTTTGTACCAGTCTGAACAATGTCTGACATTCCATGTCATTCTATTTTGGTCCCAAATCCCCTTCATTGTTAAATTTGTTCCTTCCATGAACCAGGTGTCGGTGTGCCTCAGAAGTACACCCCTGAGCTATTGTGTCATTCTGGCAGTTTCAGGGACTGTATATATATTTTATGTGACCACCCAGGGTAGGAATCTGTTTTTTTGTCTGTATGGATCTCTTTCAGGATGTCCAGAAACATGGCCAAGTGCCAAAGCAACTGTAAAAACAGCAGCAAGGAGGCTGTTCTCAGAGGTGAAGTGTTGGTATGGAGTACGTAAGATAACAAAGGGAATACAGGGAAGTCCTAGGTTAATTGTTTGCCTGTAGATCTGTACCCAGAACATTGTAAACAGAAAGAGAATCTACTCAAGAGCTGTTGTTTGGCCCATTTGATAAATACTTTCTCCAATAGCTAGAGATTTCTGCATCAGAAACTGGGTATATGTATTCTTTTCATATTAAGACTGTATCTGGAGAATTTAGTCTCCAACCTAATTAAAGATTCAATTAAAGATTAATGATAAAGAGATACATGAAAAGGAAAGATAAGGATGGTTATTGGGGAAAATTGAGTAAAGCAAATGCATGATTGACTGATGATGATTTTTTCTTATTTTGTTCCATGGTTAAATCTTGCAAACTGCAATAAGGGAATTGAATGTCTGATTTGGAGGCCTATACCAGATGTGACCGACTACTCCGATGTCTGTCAAGGTGGAAGGGAAAGAACCACCAGATACAAACATCTCACCACCAGAGGACTTCCAAATTTTAAGAAAAGTCATCAATATGACACATTGATTATTCATATTGATGCTGGTTGTCAGATCTTTGGACACATTAAGGTTTCGTAGTGGTTGATGACTTATTGTTTTCAAGAGCTGTTGGAATAGTGGGCTATCAACTTTTGTGAAATTATGTTTTAAGTTATTTACCTTATTGATTATTGGTTGTGTACATGCTCTCCTATAGAAGGAAAATGTATGCTGTGTCTGAAAATCACCCTCATGGAACTAATGTAGGAGGTTATGTGTACTGCTTAGTTGAGTGAGTTCTTTAAAGAATAGATAAATGAGTCCACATTTCTCATATTGTGTGGTTACATAAGGCCAATATGGCAGATTTTGATTTCACATGAGAGGTATAAAAGACAATAGAATATAGAGTATATGAAGTATGTATTTAATAGTAGGACCTGCATGTTGTTATTATATCGATTTAAAGAGAATACTATGGATGTTATATGATGTTCTGCCTGAAGTACTTATTTTTTTGTTATGAAAAGATTATTAATTCTGAAATTTCTTTTCATCAGAAATTAAGAATTTGTTGATCACTGAGAAAGTAAAGCTAGTTACTTCAGTTCCCCAGACAACTTATGTCAAGGCTACTACTGGGCTTCACCTGCAGGACTGCAAGTCTACATCTGCTGGGCAGTCCTATGTGCAAGTCTGCATTGGTAAACAGAGTCTCCCGGATAAAAGGGAACCGCCAGATGCCACAGATGTTTCAAGCCACAAACAGAGTCTATCCAAAAATTGTGGTAATCTCATGATTTCAAGCAGTTTTCGTTAGCGAATGGTTCGCCCTATCCACTCGCCGCGGGTATAAATGTCGTTAAGGAATGATGCGCGAAAGAAAGAAACATACGAAAAATAAAATAAATAAGAAAAAATGTGGGAATTGTTAGATTAAATATAGGCCCGAACTGTCAAGGCCCGAACTGACTCCATTTTGTCTTTATTTCTTTGTTCTGGTTGTCTCTTTCCCAGTGTATCCTAAAGATGTTTTCATAACTGAAAACTTGGCAATGAATTGGTGGTGCCAGGGTGCGAAGGACACACTAGTGGAAAAGTTCTTGTTCTCATACAATGTTTCGAGAAAAGTGCAGATGTCCAATTATGATGTCCAATCATAATTGGAGGCTAAACTGGAATAACCCTGATACCATTTGAGCACCTGCAAAGTAATAAGATGTTTCTCTTTAGTTTGACACATATAAAGGATTTATGTATTTTGTTTGAAGTTTAATTAACCTTGGAAAATGCCCATTAAGAAGTATGAATATTAATGTATACCAATGATTATTGTATTTCCATTGGTTAGGGTGGGCTTTAACCCTATTTAACCCTTTGATATCATGTAACAATTTGTCTATAAAATAAAGGCCTGGGGGGCTTTGCTCCCAGAGTGATTTTGAATCTCAACCTGTGAATCATCATTGCTCTCCCGCGGTAGCCAGCTGGTGACACCCTAAGATGTGACCATTCTTGGAGTAGTAAGAATAATAACAATTTACTACTCTGACAAACCCCATGCTGTCTATTAAACGGGTAATGTATGATCCCATGCCACCTAATGAATGTGTTATATACAATCCCATACACTTGACTGAAAGTGTAATGGTATGTTCACATGGTGTATTGCGGTGCATATAGTACTGATCAGCGCATCTTCCTGAAGCACGGGGGGGAGGGGGGGGGGAGAGAGGGAAGGGCAGCCCGCCCGCCACCAGCCCCATTAACATGCATTGTCAGCGACGTGTAATCACCGCGAACAATTGCCATGTCAATTCTCCCCCCGCGTGTACAACACGATCATATTGTACGCACGGGGGGAATGATGTGCAATTACCGTAATTGTGGCGTGAATTTCGGTGCATATAACGCGCAACATGTGGTGAAATTCACAACAAAATAAGCCGTGTGAACATACCCTAAAACTGGAAGGGAAATTAAAGTGTCTAGTCACAAATGCCAGAAGTCTAGAAAGCAAAATGGGGGAGCTTAAGATTCTAGTTCTCGGGGACCAGATTGATGTGGTTGGTGTTGCTGAGACATGGCTGAACTCCTCGCATGATTGGGCTGTTAACCTTCAAGGTTTTACTCTATTTAGAAAGGACAGGGCAAACAGAAAGGGAGGAGGAGTGTGTCTGTATGTAAGGAGTGATGTGAAGACAAATGTGAAAGAGGCAATAGTGGGTAAAGATGGAAGACATGTGGAAACCTTGTGGATGGAAATACAAGGGGGGAGGGTTAACTTTAAATTTTTGGGGCATAATCTATAGACTCCCAACATCACTGAAGAGATAGAGGATCAGCTGCATAAACAAATGAAATAGGCAGCACAGTCGGGTGCAGTGGTAATAATGGGTGACTTCAATTACCCCGATATTGACTGGGGTCACGTTTTTGCTTCAACTGCAAAGGAAAAACAAACACAGAGCAGGAGGGCAAAAACATTTAGTTTTAAAAAGGCCAATTTCCCTTTATTGAGGGCCACTCTACAGGACATAGACTGGGTGCAGCTATTATCAAATAGTAATGTAGAAGCCAAATGGGAGAGCTTTAAATATACTCTGGGGAAATTTATAGTAAAATGTATTCCTATAGGAAACAAGTATAGGCGATTAAAATTAAATCCAATATGGCTTCTATCTTCAGTTAAAAGGGCAATAAATAATAAAAAGGGCATTAAAAAAATATAGGTCAGAGGGGTTGGCTTTAGTATTTGAAAATTACAAAGTGCTTAATAAAATTTGTAAAAAAGTGATCAAATCAGCTAAAATACAAAATGAAAGGCAAGTGGCCAAGGACAGCAAAACAAACCCCAAGAAATTCTTTAAACATATCAATGCTGGTTCAGCTGGCTTGGCCGTAGTTATAGCGGGTGTAGTGGTAGCCGGGGCTGCCGTCAGTCTTCTATTAACCATTTCAGAGCCCCATGCAGCTAAATCAAATGGGGCCCCCATCCATTACTAGTTCCTATTTTTAACATATCACTGGGCCCCATTTTGATTAGGGCCCCTGACAGGAGTACTGCCCTATTGGCACTCCTGGCACCCCTTTTAGAGTAGCCTGACCCCAAAACCACCAAAAATGACCTTATGGACACTCACAATAAAATTAGTAAGAAGAAAAGAGTTTATTAAACAAGATTTTTGGGAAAAGGACATTGACTATTGCTGTCTTTTACAGCAGCATGACCACAAAACCAGCAAAAATGACCTTTTGGACACTCAATAACATTTTCAAGAAGACAACCTTTCAGGCCATTGCTAGACCAGGGTTGTCATGACTACCATTGACATCATGAGATTGAATTGCAGGGGTTCCAATGGTGGACATATCTGTGTTTCCCTTTGTCAAACTCCTTAGCTGAAATGAGTCTTTGAAACAAGAATTATTTGAATAGGACATTGACTATCGCTGTCTTTTACAGCAACATGACCCCAAAACCAGCAAAAACAATGTTCTTAAATGCCTATACTTTGCAACAAATAAGAGTAGAAATAGTATTTTTTCCATGGAATATCTATGAAAAGTGGTCTTATGGAAGAACTTGTGGAAGACCACACATGGAATATTGTGTACAGTTTTGGGCACCAGTGCACAGGAAAGACATTGTAGAGCTTGAACAGGTACAAAGGCGGGCAACAAAAATAATAAAAGGACTGGGTGGACTACAGTACACAGAAAGATTGGCAAGATTAGGGTTATTTAGTTTAGAGAAAAGAAGGCTTCGGGGAGACATAATAAATATGTTTAAATACATCAAAGGTCAATATAGAGATCTCTCTCAAGATTTATTTATACACAGGGCTGTATCTAGAACAAGGGGGCATCCTTTACGTCTTGAGGAACGAAAGTTTCTACATAAACATAGAAAGGGATTCTTTACTGTAAGAGCAGTGAGACTATGGAATTCTCTGCCAGAGGGACTGGTCATGGTGAATTCAATAACCGAGTTCAAAAAGGGTTTGGATGCATTTCTGGAGCGTAATAATATAACAAGTTATAGTGACTAGGATTCAGGAGAGGGGTAATTGATCCAGGGATTTTTCTGATTGCCAGATTGGAGTCAGGAAGGAATTTTTCCCTAAAATGAGGACAATTGGCTTCTACCTCATTGGGGTTTTTGCCTTCCTCTGGATCAACACCTTAGCACAACAGGCTGAACTAGATGGACGACTTGTCTTTTTTTAGCCTTACAAACTATGAAACTATGAAACTATAAGCATTGCTTTTAGGAAAGGATAAAACACCTCACAAATGACCAAGATTAAAGGTTCATAGACTCTTATGATACTCTTAGATACTCTAACTCTAACACCAAAGCAACAGTGTTCTTGCTTCAATCCTTATACTTTGCAACTGGCAACTAGGATTAGAAATATAATTTTTTCTATGGAATATCTGTGAAATGGGGTGTTATGGGTGTGTTGTATACCGGCTGTCCCTCCCCAAACTGCAGCAATTAAATTTTGGGCACGGAATGAAATTATCTGCAAGAAACCAGTATATCACAGAAATTTCCGTAACAGTGTCTTCTGCACAAGCATCTCCCTAAAAAAAAACTGCAGCAGGAAGTTTAGGGCAATGCAAAGATGCAGTCAGCAACAATATCAAAATCTCTGGACTACTACTGTCTAGGATTCCCTCATCTTGCTGTACCCCAACCCTAACTAATCTATCTAGCAGCTTCTCCTTTGTGAAATCACTGGTAAAATGGTGTGTCTGTCTTCTTTGAAAAAAGCAGAGCAGAGAGAGCAATGTGTTCAGTTCACAGTCTGTAATTGTAATGGCGTTCAGCAGGAAACACAGTGACATAGATAAAAACATGTGATTTTACCAGCCAATGAGATCCCTAAACCCCCGCTGGTGACGTTCTTGACCCCCCTCTGTGCTCTGCACTAATTGGCTGGCCGCCAAATGTACAGGAAGCTGCGAAAATGGCCTGATCTGAATTCTCGACTTCGATTAATAATCTGATTTTAAGAAAAAAAATCGCATCAAATCAAGATCGAGAAAAACGTAAAAATCAACGATATTTCGTGGGGCGTGGCTAGCCATGTAAGAGAGAGGACGCTTCTCCTCTGAGCTCCGCACAGGAACCTGAAAAACACTGCGAAAGCCTGCTGAAAATGGGATCCAGAAGAGGGAGAAGAACAGCTAAACTCCCAAGGTCCCCATCCATGGGTGATATCTCCATATCTAACTTTTTCACGCCGCTGCAGGACTTGGAAACAAACCCCCTGGATTCCCGCGCTTCGGCGCCATCTTCCCCTACACCGCTCAGGCAGAATGAAGAACAGCCTGCCATGGGAAGACATCGCGCGGGAGCGGCTGCCCCGAAGTTACCTGCGAAGCTCCTTGCACCGCGCTTGAAAATAGATGGCCCCGCCAGGTCATCGCTGCAATGCCAGTCAGCTGCTGGGATCCGCTCATCTGAACACCCGCAACTCTGCATCTGTCGCCGCGAAGGGGAGGAGACGGACGTTGCGGCCTGCCGTGCTCCGGCGCCATCATCTCCGACGCCATTATCTCCTGCGCCCCTGCTGATGACGGGACAAAGCGGCGCTCGGACCCGGCACTACCGGAACGCCCGGTCTGAGGACTCAGACGAAGAAGAGTTCCCGGCTGTGGGTGCACACTCCCTGCCTTCACCCCATCTCCTTTGCAGCGGAGAGGACCTCCAGACCGAGCGATCGTGCGGGTCCCAGGTACACCTTGCGGCGCCTGCTTCGGCCCTCACTGAACCTCCAAAATATAACACGGGACTTCTGGCCCCCAGGGACTGACCTACCAAGACCTGGAGATACCCTGTCTCCCCCTCAGGATCAGTTGCGGGGGCTTCCCGCGCCCGCGGGCGCCATCTTACATAGCCCTACACATGCTGAGCACTCACCTACCCATAATAGGGTGACAGTGCACGCTGTGCCAGCATCGCTGTCAACCCTCTCGCATCCTCCACCTAGCTTCACCCAAGGAGCTGAGGGCTCGGGAATGAGGTCTACAACCTCAGTGTTTACCCCCCTGATGCAGGGAGAGGATGGACTCTCAGAATCCATGAACACATCAGATGGTTGGGCTGCTGAGGTTCACATTGCTGATCCCCCTGCCACTGAAGGGAAAGGGAACAGTGCTCTCCAAGTGTCTCCTGAACGGCTCCCTCCTCCATCCCCTCATGGATCAGCCACACAATCCCATCCTGATGCTGCTGCCCACAAGTCAGGCCGTGGCCAGACTCTGCAGAGAGACCATCATACTGCCGCAACAGTAGAGCCCACCTGGACAGTGGCCTCACCCTGGCCAGAGAGATCAGTCTCCATCCCAACTATGCCGCGGTCTGATACCAATGACCTGCCGCACTCGCTCCCTGATACGCAAACTGCCCGCGGCGCCTCCATACAAGTAGTACTATATTTACTATTTTGCCATAGGCAAACTTAAACTCTATCAGTTCTCTATCTGTTAAACACTAAAACGTAACTTTTATTATATCTAACTCTTAACCTCTATACACACTATTTAAAAACCTGATCTCTAACCTCATCATTTAACCCTTTTTACTTCTGAAAGAGGGAATAACTCCCTTTCTATTATCAAGTCTGGTGGAACCCCACCTACTAATAGGGGAGCCTTATATCTATAGCAAAGTACTAGCTTCAGTAAGGGATCCCAAGACAACTACTTGGGCAGTCGTCCCTAATCTCATAGACACAGAACAAATAAGGCCCCCTTGTGACACCGTCTGCAGCAGGTGACACTTATAGACAGAGGTGAGAGATCACAATTTAAAACGTCATATCTGACCTCGCCGACATGTTTCGCCAGCTAACCTGGCTTTATCAAGGCTTAGAGGTCCGATCACATGTGGTCTGAGCTCACTTCCTTTTATATCATGTTAGGTAAACACCCCGTTCAGGTGCTCACCAATTAGCCATCAGAGAATCCACATAAAGCCCACTCCTCTTCCGCGCGCACACTCATAACATGTCCTGCTAAGCTGCCACATGCTCTCATGAGCCAACAACCTTCAGTCAAATTCGCCATCTCCATAACGGGCTTGCGCCCCATCTTACCGTACTGCCCGTGCCAATGCACTGCACCAACAAACACCTCAGCCCTGACTGTGATGGACTTCCGTCTTACTTCTCTCATATTATTGCCTGCTCCCATTGTGACGTGGTGGATTGAATGGCTAGCTGTGAGCCGTAGGAGAGAATCTTCAATGGGGAACTTGTGAGGTCAAACTGTGGGAGGGAGGGCTAGCCATAGAGCCTACAGTATTATTAAAATGAACATGAATATTACATGTAAAAGAGAAGTGGTTTATGAATATAGTCTTGAGACAATACTATACAATGCAGTGGAACATGGATTTAATGGGGCCTGCAGCTCTATTGGAATGAATATGCATATTACATATATAGGAGAAGTGCTTTATGGGAAGATAATATGACAGTGGTCTATTGTACAGTGGAGTTTATATTCCCAATGAATATGCATATTAGATATTGAAGAGAAGGGGGTTATGGGAATTGATAAAGATGGCAGTGTGCTGTGTAATGTGACACCTAGTCTGCTTAATTCATTCTTGGTGAGCCACGCAGTTGCAATAATATGAGAGAAGTAAGACGGAAGTCCATCACAGTCAGGGCTGAGGTGTTTGTTGGTGCAGTGCATTGGCACGGGCAGTACGGTAAGATGGGGCGCAAGCCCGTTATGGAGATGGCGAATTTGACTGAAGGTTGTTGGCTCATGAGAGCATGGTGGCAGCTTTAGCAGGACATGTTATGAGTGTGCACGCGCGGAAGGGGGAGTGGGCTTTATGTGGATTCTCTGATGGCTAATTGGTGAGCACCTGAACGGGGTGTTTACCTAACATGATATAAAAGGAAGTGAGCTCAGACCACATGTGATCGGACCTCTAAGCCTTGATAAAGCCAGGTTAGCTGGCGAAACATGTCGGCGAGGTCAGATATGACGTTTTAAATTGTGATCTCTCACCTCTGTCTATAAGTGACACCTGCTGCAGACGGTGTCACAAGGGGGCCTTATTTGTTCTGTGTCTATGAGATTAGGACGACTGCCCAAGTAGTTGGCTTGGGATCCCTTACTGAAGCTAGTACTTTGCTATAGATATAAGGCTCCCCTATTAGTAGGTGGGGTTCCACCAGACTGGAGAATAGAAAGGGAGTTATTCCCTCTTTCAGAACCAAACAGGGTTAAATTATGAGGTTAGAGATCAGGTTTTTAAATAGTGTGTATAGAGGTTAAGAGTTAGATATAATAAAAGTTACGTTTTAGTGTTTAACAGATAGAGAACTGATAGAGTTTAAGTTTGCCTATGGCAAAATAGTAAATATAGTGATCAAAAGTCACTCTTTGTTCTCTTGCGAGATTCCCAATTTTTTGGAGATCCATACAAGTAGAGCCCCACGCAGGGCAATCCCTAGACCTGAACTCTGACATCACCGCACGAGCTCCTGTTGCCCAATCCTTACAACTATATGGTTCAGGGTCCAGCTCAGCCCCCCAACTCTTCATGCCGGTCCCAGATGAAACCTGGAATGATAAACCTGCTTCTCCCACATGGAGGGGGAATCCAGCTCGGACGCCAAAAGACCTCGGTTATCAGACTCTCTCCCCTTCTCCGATGGGTCCTGCGACCCACTATTTGACCTCGACCTTACCTCCTCCAGATGCCGCATTCCACGTCCTTGCCTCCCACCCGGAGCTACAAGCCCTCCTATCATTGCTCCCATCTAAAGAGGACATGAAGCAAATGGGCCGCGACCTTCAGCGGGCATGGCAGCAAGAATTACACCCTGTAAAGTCAGCTGTGACATCCCTCCAAGAAAGAGTTCAGCAACTAGAAACAGATAGAGACTCTGCAAATCTCACACTGTCTGCCCTAAAAGCGTCAATAGCCGAGCGGTCTGAACGTCAAACTCTCCTTGAAGCGCAATTTGATGACTTTGAAAACCGTAACAGACGGAATAATATCCGTATCCGCAGTCTCCCTGAATCCGTCCATACGTCGGAACTGATTCCAACATTGACCAAAACCTTCAACCACATCCTAGGTCGCCCACTGGACACCTTTATTGAATTCGACCGTGCACACAGGGCTCTTCGCCCACAGAGCCAGGATCCTGACCGCCCTAGGGATGTGATCTGTAGGATACATCATTACACGATAAAGGAAGAGATAATGCGGAAAGCCCGTCTCATGAAAACCATTCTATTCAAGGATGTCCGAATCGGTCTCTTTCCCGACCTCTCAAGACGTACCCTACGTATGCGTGCAGCACTTAAGCCGCTCCTCTCCGTTCTACAACACAGGAGCATCCCATACCGATGGGGTTTTCCATTCTCGCTCCAGGTCAAATACAAGGATTCTCTGTTAGTCCTCAAATCCCCCGCGGATTTGGCGCTTCTTTCAGCAACCTTGGGTCTCCTTGACATCCTTATTCCGGACTGGGACGCTGCTGTTGGCCTGTCGTCATCACCCACTACTCTCCCTTCCTCAGGGCCTCCCATCCGCCCCAGGAGAGAGACCCCGCCGAAAGATCAGCGCCCTCGTAGACGTAGAAGGAGCTCGGGAGACTCTATGCCAAGCCGCGCACCACATCGCTGATTTGTCTCTATGGGACTTCGATGTTCTTTTTTTGCAGTGGCCTTCATCCAAGTGTTTATAGCAGTTAGAGGCGATACTTATAAATGCAACAGAAATGAGGTTCTTCAGCCCCAACTCCTACAAGTCCTTCCCCCTCTCATCTGTAACGGTTATTCACTGTCTCTGAATCTTTAGATCCCATGTGTTATTGCGGTTAACCTGTTAACTACTTTTTCCATATGATGTGTATGCTTTCTTAACTACTCTTGTGGCAGACATATTTGGCTCTCCTAAAAGGGAAGAAAGGGAAACCCCTCCCCCCTGTTTTGTCCTTTCCCCTCCTCCTTTCTCCCCCCTCTTTTTTTTTTCTTTTTCTCTATCCCTTCCCCCTTCCTTCTCTTATCCCTGGCTCCCTATTTCCTCATTCCCATCCTCCCTCCATCCCTTTCTTCTCTTCTTCATACTGATGATACTGCCACTGCATTGCTCCACCTGTTGCGTTGAGCCTGGATTCTTCGTGTTATTGTAACAGGCTATGCTCGATGTATGGGTTAGCCAACTTTGTCCCCCAATGCCCCAAGTCATAGGCCTTTTTTGGGCTGTTGCAGCTACTAGACTGCTGATTTATGTGTTCTGGCCTTTGGGTTTTAGGCCTTTTTAGTTCCCTCTTTCCCTCTCCTTTCCTCCCCCCCTCCAATCCCCACAGCCGGGGTCGGTCTCTTCATGTGGTTTTTCTATAGTGGTCGTCAAAAGAGTCACATGCTCCTTATCCATTCCCTATGCATAATATCAAAATCGCATCCCTTAATGTAAAGGGACTTAACACCCCAGAAAAGAGATCGCAGATCCTGTACTCTTTCCATAAGCAAAAAGCCCATATAGTATGCCTCCAGGAGACGCATCTGCTCCGGTCCCACCTGCAATCCTTCCACAATCGCTATTTCCCTGCCTGGTACCATAGCAGTAACCCCTCGCAAAAGACAAAGGGAGTTGCAATTTTTCTGCACAAGTCACTCCCTGCTCAGGTGTTGGATGTATTTACAGATGAAGAGGCGAGGGTAGTCTTTGTGAAGTGCAGCATACAGGGACTCACTTACACAATAGCTAATATTTATGTCCCCAACGTCAACCAAATAGCTTTTATAGTCAAAGCCTTAGATGACTTGACCGTCTTTGCTCAAGGTCAGATCATTCTATGCGGAGACTTTAACATGGCAATCCACCCCCCATTGGATACCTCCCTGGGTCACTCCTCAATTCCCTTCCGCGTCCTTAAGAAGTTCAAAGCCCTGCTCCACAGCATGCAACTCTCCGATGTCTGGAGACTGATGCATCCTACTGACAGGGATTATACTTTCTTCTCCTATCCGCACCAATCCTACAGTAGAATCGATTACATCTTCCTCCAGCACTCTCTTCTCTCTCAAGCTGTTGATGCCAGAATGGGCAACATATTGCACTCTGACCATGCTCCAGTGTTTTGTGACCTCTCGCTCCCTAACCTTCGACGCCCTCCCTTTACCTGGAGGTTGAATGAGTCTTTAATGCGAGACGCTCTCTGCCTTGCCGAACTCAAATCCACAGCACGTGAATTTACAGTTGTGCATCAGGGAGATCCAACAACCCCTCAGGTTCGATGGGAAGCGCTGAAATGCACCTTGCGTGGGGTCCTTATGAAGAACGGTGCGAGGCTCAAATGGGAATCAGCACATAAAATGCGCTCCCTTTTGGCCAGGTTGGATGTAGTTGAGTCCTCTCACAAAGCTTCTGGAGCAGACTCCGAGCTAAGGGAATTGACCCAACTGAGTCACGAATTTCTCTTGTTAATGGAACATAAGCACCGGAGATATCGTCAGATGTGTGCAGTCACCCCCTATTCTTGGAGCAATAAGCCAAGCAAATACTTGGCTCGGGCCCTGAGGGAGAAGAGAGCCTCTTTATTCGTCCCGCAGATTAAGAGGCCTGATGGGAGAATGGCCTATAAGACAGAAGAAATTCTTGAGGCTTTCCACGGATATTACTCTAAACTATACAATCTTTCCCCCAATGAGGGTGAGAGCCTTTCACATCCCAGTCCCCCCTCCCGCCAGGATTATCTCCAAAAGACGATGCCTCCCTCCGTACCTCATCACATTCGTACATCTCTTGAGGATCCCTTCTCACGGGAAGAACTCCAGTTGGCAGTCGCTGCTCTCCCAGCTGGGAAGAGCCCCGGTCCGGATGGATACACGGCGCGGTTCTATAGGGATTTGTGGGAGGAACTTGCAGACCCTATTCTGAATGCCTTCAATACAGTCTCTGGCTCCCAGACTTTTGACCCTGCGTTCCTGAGAGCCCATATAACAATGATCCCTAAGGACGGCAAAGATCCCAGTGTCTGCCAAAGTTATCGACCTATCTCCCTTATAAATACTGACGCCAAATTATTTGCAAAATTAATAGCCATAAGACTGAACCCATTGCTGACTGAAGTGATCCATCCGGACCAAGTTGGATTTATTCCTGGACGGGAGGCGAGGGACAACACATTAAAAACCTTTTCCATTATCCACCACGCCCACAACTCCAAGACTTCCTGTATGCTGCTCTCGCTAGATGCGGAGAAAGCTTTCGACCGTGTCGCCTGGCCCTTTCTTGAGGGAACTCTCAAATCTATCGGCATAGGACCGATTCTCCGGTCTAGAATTCTTGCTTTATATCATTCCCCTCAGGCACAGGTTCGAGTTAATGGATCCCTCTCGACCCCCTTCGTTGTTGGCAATGGTACCAGGCAGGGATGTCCCCTTTCCCCACTCTTGTATGCCCTTGTCATTGAACACTTATTGAGAGACATTCGCTCAGAGGACTCGATACATGGGATACATATTGGATCTGACCAGATAAAATGCTCCGCATTTGCGGATGATTTGCTACTATACATAACTGAGTCTCTCATCTCTCTACCATCCGTTCTTAGGGTCCTCCGAGACTTTGGCTTTGTAAGCAACCATAAAATTAACATGTCAAAGAGTGTGGCCCTGAGCCTTAATCTCTCCCCTGAGACTCTCCGGTTACTTAAAGCTAATTACTCCTTCTCCTGGGCCGACACATCGCTCAAATACCTGGGGGTCCATATCCCCTCAGATTTGAATAAAACCTTTGACCTTAATTTTGCCCCTCTCCTCCAATCGATCCAAGGGGATTTGAGCAGGTGGGACCGTAAAGACTTCTCCTGGATCGGCCGCATAAATATTGTAAAAATGAATACTCTCCCTCGACTGCTTTACTTATTTCAGACAGTGCCTCTCCAACTTTCCAAATCATTCTTTAGCTCCCTGAATACAATCATTACCCGGTTTGTGTGGGCGGGGAAGCACTCCCGGATATCCAGAGCCATCTTGATGCGGCCACGTCTGGAGGGCGGCCTCTCACTGCCGAACTTCCAAGCCTACTTTTTAGCCTCTGTGGCTGTCAGAATCCTGGATTGCTTCCATTGCGCGCAGGATAAGTGCTGGGTCCAGTTGGAGTCAGCCCTACACGGCCACCCTGTGGCACCCCTGCCATGGCTCCCACTATCCATGCTGCCCAGGAAAACCTTATGCAATCTTCCCTTTATAATTCAAAATACCATAAGGATTTGTAGGGCCTTCCCCACCTCTATGAACATCCTATCCCCGGGAGGCCCCCTCACCCCACTAACAGGGAACCCGTTCTTATCTGACGAGTTACGGTCCGCGGCCTCAGCGCTCCGAGGAGACAGAAGCTTCCTGAAAATGGGAGACCTTCGTGAGGGGGACGCATTTCGCTCTTACTCTGACCTTGTCTCAGACTTTACTCGTTTTTCTAGACTAAATTTCTATCAATTACGAAGTTTCTACTCTTCAAATAAAGCAACCCTATCCCTGAATAGATCTCTTAAGCCTTTTGAGACGTGGTGTGTTAAGAGGGTCCATTCCGCACATCGTCTTTCGAAGATTTACGGTCTTTTAACTGCCCCCCCCCCACACTCCTTGAAACTGTCATATCAATCAGCATGGGAAAGAGACTTATCCAGATCCTTCTCGACTGAAGATTGGGGTAAAATCTTCCTCTTAGTACACAGGACTTCCATCTCAGTTAGGATTCAAGAAATTAACTACAAAATTCTTACCCGGTGGTATCGGGTTCCTTCTCTGCTACATTCCATCTACCCAACTGTACCCGACACCTGCTGGCGTTGCCAAAAAGAGACTGGGACCATGACTCACATATGGTGGGGATGTTCCTCTCTCCAGCCCTTTTGGAACACAATCATCCGTGCTATTCATCTGGTATGCGATGAACAGCTGCGGAATGACCCGGCGGTTCTACTCCTTTTTGCCATTCATTTGCCGGCTCGTGTGTTGAGAACACACCTGATCTCAGTCCTCCTAAATGCGGCAAAAGCAGTCATCCCCAGACTGTGGCGTTCCACTACGTGCCCCTCCACTACAGACTGGTACAAGGAGGTTCATATGGTCTGTAGAATGGAGGAGCTGCGTAGCGAATCACTTAACGAGGCGGAACGCTTCTTGCACATCTGGAATGATTGGTTAGTTTTCTGTAAGTCCCCACTCTATAAAACTTTATGAGAGACACTGCCTGATCCCCGATTCTGCGATCTCCTCTGCTTACTAAGGCGACCGCTTTTCTGCTACGCGTGGCCTCCAACTTCAGCTGCCCCCTCCCCCTCCTTGTCCCTTGTCTTTCCAGGTTCTAATATGTTTTCTTAGTCTCTGTTTTAATAAATGTTATGTGTAATTACTGATTAGCTTCTAGCTATGGAACGCTATGACCATATGGGTCAGGACGGATCAAACTGTTATGCTCACTTCATCCGTACCCTGGAAGACATCTGAAGTCTCGCCACTCTTACAGAGTTATTTACCACTAGTACCAGGATCTGTTTTGACCTCTCCTGCTGGTCTTGGCGGCGTGTATATTAGCGCTAAGCTCAGACCAGGGAGAGGCTCGACTATTCATTACTTCATTTAGGAGTGATGGCCTTGAAATAAGTATGTCATACTCATCATTATTTCATTATCTCTTGAGACTTTCGATGTCAGATAACAACAAAACTGTACCATCTTGTTACCTACTATTACTCATGCCTATGAATGTAACTTATCATTAACATTGATCTGATGTGCCCTGAATGCTTTATGTTCATTCACTCCTCAATAAAACTGTTTCTTGGTACAGAAAAAAAAAAAAAATCAACGATATTTCAACTTTTCTCGATTAAATCGCTCTAGTTACTGGTATAGTGTCAGTAGACTGGCATAAGGCAAATGTGGTTCCCATCTTCAGAAAAGGCGCATAAGCAACTATATACAGGAATACGTGGCTAAATATAATATTATAAGTGATTGCCAGAATGGTTTTACTAAGGACAGAAGTTGTCAGACCAACCTGATCTGTAGCAATCTGGATGGCGGAGGGGTGTGTATATGTAGTGTTTTTAGACTTTGCAAAGGCTTTTGACATGGTCTCTCATAAGTGTTTATTGGGTACATTAAAATCTATTTGGTTAGAATTAATAGCGTGTAATTGGATTAAAAAACAGATCTACACAGAGAGTGGTGGTAAATGATTGAGTGGTCCCCGGTTATCAGTGGTGTGCCACAGGGCTTAGTATTCGGTCCTCTTTTATTCAGTGCATTTATTAATGATATAGTGGAGGGGATTAATAGCACTGTTTCTTTTTTTTACCAAGCTATGTAGTGTAGTGCAATCTATGGAAAATGTTCGTAAAGTGCAAGCAGACCTGGACACACTGAGTGTTTGGGCATCCACTTGGCAAATGAGGTTCAATGTGGATAAATGTAAAGTTCTGCATCTTGGTACTAATAATCTGCAGGCATCATATGTCCTAGGGGGAAGAAAAATGTGAGAATCGCTTGTTGACAAAGATCTGGACGTTCTTGTAGATCACAGATCACAGAACAGCATGCAATGTCAATCAGCTGCCTCTAAAGCAAGTATGATATTGGTGTGTATTAAAAGAGACATGGACTCACATTTCACGGATGAAATATTACAGCTGTGTAAAGCATTGTTGCGGCCTCACTTGGAATATGGTGTTCAGTTCTGGGCTTCAGTTTACAGAAATGATGTAGTGGAGCTGTAGAAAGTGCAAAGACGAGCAGCCAAACTAATAAGGGGAATGAATCATCTTAGTTATGAAGAGAGGGTAAAAGAATTAAACTTATTTAGCCTTGAGAAAAGACGGCTCTAGCGAGACATGATTAATTTATATAGTATATAAAGTGTATATATAAAAGTATATAAATGGCCCCTACAAAAATTATGTGGAAAAGCTATTTCATGTAAAGCCCCCTCAAAAGACATGAGTACATTCACTTCGTCTGGAGAAAAAGGGATTCAAATCTCCAGAGGAGAAAAACCTTCTTCACTATGAGAGCTGTAAATCTGTGGAATAGCCTGCCTGAACAGCTTGCTGTTTCATAGGGAGCCACCCAGCTTTTCCATTCAGTGACCTTTTCACCTCCTTTACTTGAAGGTTCTAGATTATTGGTGAGCTTTGTGCTCTTTGATATGCATTTACTTATCAGCTTTTTGGCAACTGACCCATGGATTGTTCCTGGCCATCCTGTTTGTCCCTTGCTTCCATAGTTGCCACGTTAACGCTTCTATAGGTTCCTGCCTTAGGTTGGAAGTAACAGAACCACCATATTGGTACAACTTTTCTGCATTACTTATATAATGGGGACTACCGGGGGTGGGGCATCGGGTATGGCTGCCTTTTAGCTAGCTCCCATTCCTCGCTATTAAATCTAAAGTCATCGAGACCCTGTCTCTGTCTCAGGCATTGCAAAGTGGTCCTTGGAATAGAGGGAACATCGAGATTTAAGGACCATTTTGGGACCCCGAATGCCCGCAGCAGCGCAGGAGGATCCATCTCACTGCCACACCACCTTAACGACTGTCCATTGTCCAGCTGACAGCACAGGATTGCAAGCTAACGGTAGGGAGAGGAGTTGGAGAGTGTGAAAACACACGGTGGCGGAGGAAGGTGACACACAACCGCAATGACACAGGCATAGTGATACCTGGGAGAGCGCTTAACACAGCCTAACAGGCAAAGACATGGCTCACACCCGCAACCCACCAACATGAGTATTGTGGAGAAACATAGTCGCAACAGATAAAAGCAGGGGGAGACGAAGCAGTTTGGTTTCGACTGAGGGGGAACACAGAAGAAAACCTGGGCCGAATGTTGACAGGTTTCCATCATCTACGGTAACGGGTGGAGGGTATAAAGCAGAAGGGGTAAGCTGTCATCAGTGTCCTAGAAGCTGGGTAGGATGCAATAACTGTATGGCCTTCATAAGGTATTAAACCTCCATAAAGAATCCCATCATTAACCCTTATCACCACAGACACTCCAATCACCACTTTTACACTCTGCAGCAGCAATTATTTTTGATTCTCCCCTAATTTACCAAAGTCTTTGGCCCACTATATGATACTTCAGCTGCCTCTGAGGTGACTATATCAAGGAATTTAAACAGCACAAGTTAACAACTCCTTTTACGGGCCTCCCCTCTAGGGGTGACTGCAGCACTATCCTACACCACTTTCTACAACTTTCCAACACTACTTTTACACTGGATCTACTCTTACTAGGCTAAAGTAAGAATACTAGATTGTGAGCGCAGAATCTTCAATATTTCGGCCTATCAACCAGACAGTGGTCTTAGACGAGGCATGATCTAAATTTTAATCAGTGAGCTTCCGCTTATTACTATCCCGCTGATATATCTGATTCTGAATGTCATGGTCATGGACAACTACCTGTTCCATAGTCGTAGTGCAAAAAAAAAAAAAATCGCTACCCCAATTGTCTCATCTCTTTCTTCAACAATACAAGAGTCGACATCTGTAGACATATCCTCTAAAAACAAAAAAAGATAGCTCTGTCCTGAAGAATAAACCTTGAGCTTCAGTAGGAAGTTATAGCATGCCCTCCTCTTCCCCTCGCAACCAAAACAATTAACCCCGCTTCTATTGTCTCACGACAGGGCTATGGAGTCGGTAAGCCAAAGCTCTGACTTCTCAATTTCACTGACTACCGACCCCAACTCCTAACTCCAACTACTGACTCCCTCATACATGGTGCATGTTTAAGTGATAACTTTGCTTTAGTAATATGGTAACATACGGCTTTTTATCACCTTATGATACAATAAACAAGAGATTTAGGTAGAACATACACTGCCAAGCAATATGGTAACAATGTTTTGATCTTTTGACTTTGAGGCCCCATATCTTACCATCCGTCACAGCTTTGTACATGAGGCTACCATCATTTTATAGACTATCATCTTACCTATCTTATTCATAAATTTGACTTGCAAGTATTTAGCATCTACTCAGTTCTGCAGATTCTTGTCATGTAACTGCATTGTTACTGTTTGCACCTAAAAATCAAAATGTTAATTTTTATTGTTTTGATAGTATTTGATAAATTCCCCTTTGGCTTTCAGCATTGCTTGAATCCTTTTGGACTCTGGATCAGATTCAAGCATGTCTTGACAAAATCTGATCCCAGGTCTCTTTTACATGTTCCCAATATTGGTACATACTTGATTTGGGTACGAATACAGCTTTTTCTTCAACTCTACCCATAAGTGTTCGATTGGGTTGAGGTCTGGGGACTGTGGAGGCCAATACAGCAACTCTACTTCATTGTCATTGAAAAATTTCTTCTCCAACCTTGATGTATACATCAGGTTGTTGTCCTGATGAAACACTATGTTGTCCTCTCCATACCCATAGTACTCGAGTGTATGAAGTAGCTCATCTTGTAGGATACTCACATATAGCTCAGCATTGCAATCAACATCAATACTGGTCAAGTATTCAACATCTTTGGCTATGAAACATAGCCATATCATCAGGGTTCCTCCACCAAACCTGACAGTTTCTTCAATTTCTCGATCCATTAGCCTCCTTTCCCCCTGATTCTTCCAAACCCATTTGCCCCCATCAGAGCCCGGTCTATTGACTTTCATCTCATCCATTTTTCATACTTTTTTGCAAACTTGAGCCAATGCTTCTTCTGACGGTATTGAAGTCAAGGCTTCTTCACCTTTTTTCGAGCCATCATTCCAGACCTGTGTAATGCGTGTTGCATTGTGCTCGCATGGACATTTGTGATCTCGCTCTTACAAAGCATACTAGCCACCTCCACTGTCATGTTTGTGGTGTCAGAACTGATAAGGTGTCAGACCTTGTGATGAGCTGACTTGTTGACTCTGATATTTTGCCATATTTTGAATGCATGCCTCACATGATGCAGTTTGGCAATTTTCTTGGCCCAGAGTCCGCTATCAATGAGCTGGATGCTGCTGCTTCTCTTTTCTTGGGAAATCTTCATGACTGCTTGAACCAGTGACCTTTTGCTTGGGAATTAGTCTAATAACACACTGAGCTATTAATGTGAGAACAGGTTGTAATTTGTAGCATACAAGAAGACAAAGATTGTCTCACCACCCAGAGCAAAACTGTAACAATGCAGTTACATGACAAGAATCTGCAGAACTAAGCATATGCTAAAAAGTTATGTATGAGATAGACAAGATGTCTATAAAATGATGGCAGTCTCATTTTGAAAGCTGTAGTGGATGGTGAGATATGGAGCCTGAAAGTCAAAACATTACTCTTTGCTTGTCGATGTAAAATATATTTAAAACTTAAGTCTACGAATTTGTTCTGAGACGCCTCCCTCAGATCCTCCTTCATAGATTACCTCAAATCTGATTTCATTATTTCCAGGCAAGAGAACGGCCTATCCCTGACCACAGGGACAGCATCTCTAACAATTTTATGGTATAAAGGAATTGGCTCATGCAGTCAGTTCTGATAAACGGTTGATCTCTTCTAATTCTTTGAAAGCAAGTGAAAAATTTTGCTGACATCTTGCCAATCTGTTTGCTATGGGAGAATAATTTTTTCCACTGAGGCAACGCTTTAGCTGCTCCATGTCATCCTGATGAGGCTGAAGATATGGTAGCAATAGCACTGGCAAGACCCAATTCCTATTGCTCTTGGCACTGCATTGAACTAACTGTACCAATTCATTATATATTTTGGGAGTCGGAGTCGGTCCATTTTGTGATAACTCCGACTCCTGCAAAATGGGCTCCGACAACACGACCTCGACTCCACAGCTCTGTTTGCAGATGCCTCTTTTTGACAAACGTCTGGAAGTATTAAACACCCCAATAAACTCTGCCCTTTCTCTCATCACAATGAACACACAAAATGTAGTGGAGCTGGAGAATAGGGTCTCCACTTGTGAGGTCACTTCTACAAATATAGGCACTAGCACAGGGAAGCGAGTCTGAGAGGGCCCTCAGATAAAGGATTGAAGACTTAGAGAATTGTAGTAGACCAAACAACCAGCAATTTGTGGGGATCCTAGAATCTATACAAGTTCCTGTGCTGCATTCTTTCCTTACAACTGAAATTCCCAAAGTGCTAGGAATTGAAGACCACAAGCCCACAGAAGAAGGCAATAACAGGCCTAGACAAATAATTACAAAATATTAAATTTGGGCCGACAAAGAGTTCTCAGCAGGTGATACACAGAAACAAAAGCTCTTTACACCAGTGTGTAAACTCTTATATGAAAATAATATCAGATTCCAATTACTCTACCCAGTAAAGTTGAGAGGCCAGGTAGATGGAAGAATTCTTACTTTTGAAGATTCAACCGCAGCTAGGAGACATTTCCAGATGGGAACAGATCCTAACCATGCTTAAGCAAGTTATTAGGGAGGCTCAAGGAACTTGAAAACGTCTATCATTATCTTTAGGTTTAAGATGCGCAGGACCCATTATTTGAGAATTATTGATGGTTAGAGGAAGTAATTGGCCTAATAATTGGCCACTGTTTTTTAATTGTTCTCTGTTCACATCATTAATGCTTGTGCTCCTTCTTTACACATTAGGCTAGTTGGCACATGGCCCTCGGGACACCTCTGACCACATGAGTTAATAATAAAAAATCAGCTCACCCTGTGTAAGTGCTCTGGCAGTGGGAGCACGGACGTGGAGGGGGCCACTCCTATGGACAATGAAATTCAAGTGGAATGATGACCAGCTTCACCTATTCAGGATCAAATGTAAGATATTCAAAATTTATTATATTCAGTTATGAAGCAACATCCAGTGGATGAAAGTAAGCTCAGATAAGACCAAAAATTCCTCAAAGAAAAAACACGCTGACGCGTTTCAGATACATATGTTTCCTTCGTCGAAGACAGGAAAGACAGAAAAAAATATTTTTGTTTTGCTTAGTATGTGCTTGTTAGTGGTTATTAACATTTGTTTAATATAGGTTTTACAAGTGAACACTCCAAGTGCAGGCTATTCTTGATTTTGTATGCAATCTGCTTGTGTATTTAGCAACATACTATCACCTGTGTTTGATCGCTTTGTGAACCAGAAAGTGATAGATATAGAGGTACTGGTTCACTCTAGCGATGTGCTTTGACCAAGGAGAAGCATGTCTCTGAAATGCGTCAGCGTGTTTTTACATTGAAGACTTTTTTGTCTTATCTGAGCTTACCTTTCGTCCACTGGATTTACTTCTTAACTGAATATAATAAATATGGAATATTTTACATTTGCTCCTGGAGAGGTGAAGTTGGTCATCATTCCACTTGAATTTCTGACCACATGACACCTTGGCCAACCTACCGCTGGGTGGGATGGTGAAGGTCCAATTGCAGCAGACGTTCTCGATCACTAGACACTATAAGGCACTATAGCTGCAATTCCGCCTCATATTCCAACAAATTAAGGGGAATAGCTATTCTCTTTAGAAGAGATCTGGATGAAATACTGGAAGAGGAGGTGAAGGATGAAAAAGTGAGATTTATTCTCCTCAGAATAACAATAGTAGAGGTTACATACACCTTGCTCAATATCTATGCCCCAGATCTATCTAATTAAAAAATGTTCTCAACATTTTGTATACTTCTTCTGAAGAGAGTAGATACCAACTAAATAATGCTACACTTAGGGTGACATGTATGAACAGGGCTGCGGCAGATATCTGGCGTCTTTTCAGCCCAATATCAGGCACAGCCCTGTTCATACATTTTTAAATCTCCTGCATGCCACTCTCGGGGTGGGAGGCGGGGCGCACTAGAACCATAGCGAAGTTACATATTTATAACTTCGCTACGATATTTCTAGGCGCATTATAGCTGGAACAGGTATATCACTTTCAAAATGGTATACCTGAGCCTGAAATGTCGGCCTAGCGCTAGAATGTGCCTGATTTATGACCCACTGTAGAGTGGGATTCATAAATCAAGTGCATTCTATGCCTGTATAATGCGCATTAAATTTGGCGTGTTAATGCCAAATTTCATGCATGTCGCTGTTAGTCTTACTTTGATTGATCCGCACAACACGCTTTCCAAACCCCAGTCACAAGAGATATCCTCCATATGATGGAGTCTCTCTCCCTGCACGACCCCTGGAGAAGTCTGAACTCTGATTCTAGAGAATATTCTTACTATTCCTCAGTCCATGGTACCTTCACAAGAATAGATTACTTCTCAATGTCCAATAACCTATGAAATACGATTTCGGAAGCTAATCTGCATTCAATTACCATTTCTGATCACGCCTCCATTACCATATCCATTCAGAGAAATTATCACTATCATTATCACATTCATCACTAGAGTTTGAGGATTTGCTGCCCTTGTATCTCAATCTAAACAATTTAAATCATATCAACAAAGCCATTAGGAGAACTACAGTAAGTAGATGATATGATTCATAGTGATGACTAGGGATGAGCGAATCGAATCTGACAAAGTGGAATTTGTTTTGACTTTAAGGTAAAATTCTATTCTAAATTAAGCTGAAGTTCATGGCGATTCATGGTAATCTAAAATGGCCATGAGCACTTGGCATGATATGGGGCAAAGAACTATGGGAGAAAGAATGGAACGCCCTGAATAACATGTGCAGACATGCAGCCAATTAGCAGCCAGCCAGCTTCTGTGATGTCACAGCCATATATGGCAGCCATTTTACATTCTGCCACTTGTCACTGTGTCTCTTATGCACACGCATCTCTCTGTAGCAGCACTTGATTGCACTCTACACAAAATACTTCCGATTTTAGAGTTACTGGGGTGAAATACCTTTCAAATACACAATGTGTGTCATATACACACCTGTTCCTGAACCAGCGTTTTTTATTTTGGGATATTGCTCTCTGTGGCAAAGAGTTAATTTTTTCACTTATTGTGGTGAACTCTGTCTGAAATACAGCTTGTGTATTTTTCATATACTGTACACACATCTACATTAAACAGAGATTGTTTGATTGTTAATTTTTTGATCAAAACATGTGAACTAAGAATCTCAAAGTTTTTTTCATGTATTGCAGATAGCATAAATGCTTTTTAGAGGTTTCCATGTCTTGTTTGAAAGCCCTTTTAGCTGATGGTGTGTCACTTGTATTGGAATGTGTGTATATATATATGCCACACCATGCAAGTGGCACCCAGGTTCACATTGTGTTTTTCAGAAATGTTTTTTTGTGCAGAACTATACGTTGCATTTGGCATATATTGCTTTTAAGTTATATAGGGAGGAATGGATGCCTCCATTTTGGTTTCTTGCACCCCGCCCACCTCCACAGTTTGTTAGATCAGTGCAGTATGCTTTTAAGGTTGGGGCTTTTTTTCTCTGTATTATGGAGGTCTGTTGACCCAAATGAGAAGTCTGAATTGGACTCAAATGAGAGGTAAAAATAGAGTAGGACCACTCGCCTTGAGATCCCGTTGTAAGCCGGGGGTGGCTTAAACATTTTTTGATCAAAACATGTGAACTAAGAATCTCAAAGTTTTTTTCATGTATTGCAGATAGCATAAATGCTTCTTTAGAGGTTTCCATAAGTGTTGAGCGATTGCGTTGGCTATCGAGATCGAGCGATAGTCGATAGTCGGCCGCTATCGATAAGGTTTTTCGATAGTGAGCATCGATTATGAGCGATTATCATTAAAGTCTATGGGAGAGCAACAACACCTTTATTATTACACCCAAGGCTGGAGAGCTGAAATTAACATCCACAACAGTCAAATGGATACGTGCTACATCTTAGGCAACACACTTAGGTTATAAAAGTCACAGAAAAAAAGTCACAGACCATTCACTATCCCTGTCTTGTACCACAGCATGACCCTTAAACCTGCATCACCCACAAATTAAAAAGTGCCAGAAGGCAGTATGATTTTGAACATCATGTTACTTGAACTGGACATTGAATATCCCTGTCCTGGAACGCAGCATGAGCCCAAAACCTGCATGACCCCCAGATTTAACAAGTGCCGCAAAAAGGAGTCTTTCAACCACCATTTAAGTTGAACTGGACACTAACTATATCTGTCCTGTACCGCAGAATGACCATTAAACCTGTCTGACCCACAGTTTAAAAGTGCAAGAAAAAGGAGTCTTTCAACCATCATTTTAGTTGAACTGGGACATATATGTCCCTGTCCTGGGCCACAGTATGACCATTAAACCTGTCTGACCCCCAGATTACAAAGTGCCGGAAAAAGGAGTCTTTCAACCCACCATTTTTGTTGAACGGAATTGA